>CABHPR010125990.1:0-11264 GCA_902168415.1 Peromyscus melanophrys | reverse complement strand
TGTGTGTGTGTGTGTGTGTGTGTGTGTGTGTGTGTGTGTGTGTGTGTGTGTGTTTAACAATTATAATAAGTGTGGGAGCCTACAAGGGTTTTCCAGTGAGATCTGAGCTTTCTTTGCACAGCAGGGCTGCATTAGGGGATGGCTTGACCTTGTGTGTGGTTACCAGGTGTTTGGGATGGTCTGCACTTGGCTGTGCTGGGGGAGGTCTTTTGCTCCACCCCTTGGCATTCCTTTAAAAGTCCTTTAGAAGTGACAGAAGGGGCTGGTGGGTTTTGACCTGGCCCTCCTGAGGCTATCCTGTGTTTCTGTCTGTCTCTCTCCTCTATATTTCTATCTAAATCTACTATCCCTCACTCCTCAAGAGTCCCTGCGGTAAATAAACGTGGGAGCTAGTTCCCCACCAATAAGTAAAAAGATACCATGAATTTGGGAGGGAGAGATGATACAAAATGAATTTGAAGGAGGATGGAGGGATAAGACTGATGTAGATACAGTGCTCATGTATGAAGGCTAAAAAGAATTACTTAAAATAGTAGTCATCTCCATTAAATAAAACACCAGTGGCCATCACCCTGTGTTCACTCTTTCTGTGTGTTTTCCCCTGAAATGCTCTTCTGACCCAGAACACTTCAGATCCATGCGTTTTTTAAAAGGCTCTTCTGACCCAGAACACTTCAGAATGTTCATGTTCTCGAGAACAGTTAAAACTATTTTCCAAACATTTGTGTTATACTTAGAGTCGTGGCTGAGTGATCTGAGCAATCAAACATTGATGTTAGAAGTCTGATCTTGACATCGGCTCCCAGTGCTGCTGCAAGCAAGTCACTTAACCTTGGGTTTCAAGTTTTTCATCTGTAAAATTGGGATAAAAACACTTACCTGCCCCTCAGGAAAACGCAGATTTCTGAAAGTAAATGTGAGGAAGTGCGCTGAATGTGAATGTGGCTCCAGAAATAGCAAAAAAGAGCCTATTCTCTTCTCTTCTCTTCCCACTGCTGTGCTTTGCTCCAATAAGGCATGAAATTTTGTAGATCCTGTACTCAAATGTCAGCAATTGGGACAACTGCAATGTTAGTAAAAATGGGCCTCTGGCTGCCATGGAGGTCCCTGGAAGGCAGTGATGACAGTGTTTTGAACAACCTTTATGCCGGGTTTTCTGAAAAGATCATTTTACTGGGGCTATTTCAATAATTTTATCAAAATATTGATAATTATCCCCCAAGCAGGACCACCATGAGAAAATATGACCAATTTTAGAAGTTTGAAATGTACCAAGATGATAATTCTGCTGAAACTGGGGTTTACCTCCCAAGTCTTCACTGAGGAAGACATAAAATAGGAATTACAGGTTCTATGGTTCAGTCTATTTAGGGCCATCTTTTATGTCTTCTTGTTCTCTGGAGACAGAATTTTCCTTTTCCCATGCTCAAATGCTCCTAGTAATGATTATGTTCTGTGTGGCCCATAACCAAATAGCAACCCAGGGAACCTGAGTGAACAACACTCTAGTATTACACACAGGTAGATAATTCAAACAGCAGCTGGACTCAGACTTGGAAATCATAGGCACATAAACTTCTTAGCTTATGGAAAGCATTTCACCTTGGAGACAGTAGATCCATACATCATTAAAGGTAAAATGAGAGCTGTCATGAGTTGTGTCCATGCCAGGAGTTGGAGGTCTGGTGCCATCATCTGTGCAAAAAGAAACAGTACCAATTGTCCAATTGTCTTGACTCATCTCACAGTTTCGGACTGATTACATATTCAGAGTGTCTCTTGCTTTTTTTTCTTAACTTCTCTTTTCATTTTTACTTGGTATGCATGAGTTTTTGCCTGCGTGTAGTAATGTGTACATGTGTAGTCTGCACAGAGGCCAGAAAGGAAATCAGATACCCTAGAACTGGGAATACAGTTTTGAATTGCCACTTGGGTGCTTGGAGCTTAACCCGAGTCCTTTGCAAGAGTAGCAAATTCTCAATCACTGAGATATCTCTCTAGCTCTCCAACTGCATGGGATCTGACATACTCTTCTGACTTTCACAAGCACCACTATACACGCTTTACATAGACACAAACATACATACATAAAAATATTTTTTAAGTCATTGGGCATCACATCCACTCATGGATTTCAGTAATCAGCAGACACAAGCTTATTTATCTACAACAACAATGCTCCTTCCGGAGAATCTGCACTCTGAGGACTTTAGGAACTAGGTGACAGCCAGCTTTAATCTCTATTTCTGACAGAAGGACTTCTTTGAATAACTTTCTTGCAAACTCCTTAGCACCAAGTATAATGCCAACGAAAAGCCACAGCATATTTGTATTAGGTTTTTAATTAGTTATTTTCTCTCCCCATTTGATACCCATTTGCTTACTTTGACTATTTAGGGAAACCTACTCTCTGATATGAAAATATCAGTAGGTGAGATAAAGACAGTCCAGGAGTGCAGTTGAATGACTGATGTGATTATACAGTGTTGAAAACCACAAGGTAGCTAGAGCAAAAGGTTGCTACAATATATGTTTTATGCATGACTATTTTTATTCTCTAAACCATATTGCAAATGTATATGTGATTGAAGCTATTTTCATTATGTGATTATACATAATATGTATTTTATATATATATATATATATATATATATATATATATATATATATATATATACACACACACATATATAATTAGGATGTGTGTATGTGTTGCTATTCCCATATATGAAATTACAGGTAAAGCAGATTTATAAAATTAGATTGTCATGGTCTGCAAGTCTACAATAGGGGATATCTGCTCTTAGAAGAGCTATTGAGACACCCCCTTCAGTCCAACACAATTCCCTCAGCATGAGGAAGGAAATAGCATCAAGCAGCAACAATATCTTTAAAAAATGCATAGCACCCAAATTTAAAAAGATCAAGGTAAATGTTTGGGGGTTTGGAAATGCAAATACTATGAATTAATCACTGCACATTGTGTGATATACTGAACTGCTGAATTATACCCTATATGTATGCATAAATATTATACATCAATTAAAAATAAAATAAAATATACTAATGAAACAAACAAACAAAAAACAGTGGCCCTACTTATCAAAAGCAACGATTCTACAAGTGAAAAACACAGCCCTTGGTCTTTTATAACTGCAAAGTATGAGGGCTATCTATGGTGGTCCAGGGCCTAATGCAGGATCATGACTAATGGGCACATGAGGTTTAATATCTGTATTTCACTCTTCCTACATCATTTGTACATGTCCTTGTATGTCCTTATATGTGCAAGCATATTCATTTGACTATGTATAAGACATAACATTTGCATATTTAGAAATTAGTTTAAATATCACCTCAAATAAAAAATTAAATGATATGGTAATGTTTAATCCAGGAAAGGAGAGCTGCCTTTTGAGTAAAATTCAGTTTAGTATAATTAGGAACACAATGCAGATTGGCAACTTACCTAACAGGAATAAGATGGTCTTTATACTATCAGTATTGAATACAACTTGGATGAACGATTGCAAAGGCAAACCTTTATTCAACAAGAATAATAATGGTGAAACATATAAGTACAGGATATAAGAAATCCACAGAGTTAGTAAGACATTCTCCAAGGAAAAGTGACATTCAGTGAACAATTTCTGGACTCTTGGCCAAATGTCTCCATAATAAAATGCCCCAGCTTGTTAAGCTACCTCCATTTAGTTTCTTTATGCTTTTTTCCTAGAGCTACAAGATACATGTCTTCTCACCCCACAAAGGGCACTGATGAATGACCAAAGAAACAATCACACAAAAGTCTAACAGTGCACCAATGAGTGTTTTAGGGTTTCTTATTGGAGCATGGATGACTCAAAGTTGGCTGCAACTCCAGAACGTCTGTCCTGGCATCTGTGACAATTCAAATGCTGCAACCCTGGAGTGCTCTGCACTATTTGTAAGCAGAGCAGCATGACAGGTTGGAGGGATTCCTTTATGTTTGGCAGAGCTGACTGCTTATATGATGAAAGAAAGAGCCTTGTGAATCTTATAAATTTTAGGACTTTTGTGTTGTTTATTTCCTCAGACTTAAGGAGCTTACTATGGATTACCCAGAGTCCAGGGAAGACGCTATGTCCGGTAGGAGATATCTGAGATCTACGTACCGTATGCTCTTATGTCTGTTAACTTTATTCCTCTAAGAGAAAATTCTATCCATACAGCTACAGCTCCATCAGGCATTCAGGGCAGGAATAAATCTAGATACACCAAGTTCTTTGTCCGTCTACTTTATTTCTCTGGGATGAAATCCTGTCTATGTAGCTTCAGTTCTGTCCTGACACTCAGTTCCTCTTTGTCCCCTCATTTACTTCCCTCTCATAGTCCTGCTAACAGCTAAGCTCTTATGCTTCCAACCTCATCTTCGTCTTCAGTTTCTTTAACCTCCATCTCTACTTGCTTTCTACTCCTGGCTCTGATGAACTCTAGAAGAGTTCTGCCTTACCATCTACAAAATCTCTGTGTTCTTCCTTTTTCCCTGGTCATGCTGTTCTGTCTGCCTCTACAGAAAACACCTGTCTCTTCTCCCCCTGGCCACGTGGTTCTTGCCTCCTCAGGAATGTTGCTCCACCCTACCTTCCACCTTGATATGTAAAAACATCTTTTGTTCTTAGGCAATTGCTCTGGAGAGCTACTAGGCCTCAAGGCAAGGGGATGGTATGAGCTTCATTTGCACTAGAAACAAAGCTATGCATTTACAGCCTGCTTGGCTTTGCCTATGTGATCTTATGCAAGTACTGGCCCTAGCAGGGAGTGCACACATACATTCTGTGGGAATTGTGAGCACAAGAAATTCATAACAAGGCACAGCTGAATATTAAGCTGTGTAACACCAAATAGTCCATGCTAGATGGCTTCCCACTTGACTGATCCTTGCCCTGGTCAAGGTATAGCTTTAATTCACAGCTGGACTCCTTATAACATACTCTTGTGGCTCGCCACAGCTTACCTTTCAGATGGCATGTTTAACTTTGAGAGAATTGCTACATAATGCCTCCTCTTGATTTCATTCCATTTCTAAAAGCACCCTAAGATTAACAATAATAAGAAATGAGTGTATTCAAGATGGAGATCTTCAGTCTTGATTTACACATAAGAACAATTCCTCACAGAGAACAAAAAAGAAAATCCAATTGTGCTATGATTTCTTGCATGCTTTGTTTTGCTTTGCTTTGTTTTAGGTTCTGTTTTTGTTTGTGTGCTTCTTTTGGGGTTTGTTTGTTCACTTGTTTCTTGATAAATTGTTTCATGTGTCCCAGGTTGGTCTCAAACTCAGAATGTATCTGAATATGGCCAAGAACTTCTGATCCTTATGCTTCTACCTCCAGGGTGCAGAGACTGAAAGGGTGCATCAAACTGGGCAATAAAAGGACTTTGTTGGAGCTTCATGAGAATGTGTCTTTCTTAAGTGAGCAAATTGGCATTCTGGTTTTTTGTTTGTTTGTTTGTTTGTTTGTTTTTACATCAGGGTGGCATTTGCTAAAGTTAACTACTTTAGAGAGTGGGATCTATATTGCTCAAATTTGAGAACAAATTATTCAATGAGTCATATAAGAAGGCTTTAAAAATTAAAAATTAAGAGAAATCACCCAAATACATATTTATCCAAAAGGGTATTTAGTTATAGGGAATATCTCTCTATTTTCATGAAAGTAACATCATGGTTTTATCATGTGCCTAAGAAAAGATTTCCTGTTTTTTAGAAAGCATAGACTTACAGCCATTGGGGTAATCTATACTGCTCCTTGTAAGAATGCGTTATAGGAGCCAGATTTGATGGATCATGACGTTAATCCAAGAACTCAGGAAACAAGAAACAGGCAGATGGAGCTCTGTGAGTTCTAGGCCAACCTGGTCTACATAGTGAGTTCTATTCTAGCTAGGCTGCATAGTGATAATCTGATTAATAATGATGATGATGTAATAATAATTAATAATAATAATAAAGAATGGGTTTGAGTAAATCAAGAGAATGAGTAGTAGGATACTATATTATATCTCTAGTGGCCTCCACAAGTCCTTCTTCCCAAGGGGCTGACATATAATTTTTTTTAAAAAAGACAATATTTCAAAAATATGCTAATAGCATGGGATAGAAAAAAGTAAAACTAATCATGGCATCATATTCATCATAAAATGAGACTGTTAAAGAAAGAATGAACCCTTGCCTCAGGGAGTGATGAGAAATTGTGTTGTCAAAGAGACTGGTTCTTAGAGACCATTTCATTTCCCTCCAGGAAATGGGAATCAAAGGCTGCAAAACTCCATAAATTATAAAGGACACTTTCCCTTTTATGCAGGTCATGGTGTGAGATGTCTGCATTGTGGAGCTTAGGTGCTGGGCACACACAGTTTACAGCCCGAGGTACCACTGCTGTCTTTTCACCTTTGGGTGCCTCAGAAGAAAGGTCAGTCTGACTTCAGTTGTAGACCTGGATCTACGTTGATTTATTTTATGTCCATAGTCTACATCAGAGCCTTACAGTCCTATGAGGACAGGCTAATAATCACTTTAAGGGTAAGAGGTCTGAGATCAGAGGCCTCCAGGACCCTGTTGAAGCTGATGTAATTAAAAAGTGTGACCGAAGTTGCAGGGAAGGTCGGTTTTCTGTAGGGCAACTATTCTCTTGATTTTTGAATTGAAAGACACCATGTAGCTTTTGTGCAAAATGTCAGGCTGGCATGGAAATAACTGTAGGTTAAACATCACTTGCTCATCTGTCATCAAGGCTGTGCTGAGGGCCTAGACTCGGTGAGAAAAACAAGCAGCAATGGCAACAACGAAGAGTACTGCCACCAAACAAAGGCACGCTCTCTGTATAGCTCCACGTATTTATTTATTATTCTAATATTACATGTCAAATTATTTTGCAGGTATTTGTCTTATTAGAAAATTTATCCCTACAGTGTCCCATGTTCTAGCTTATTGCAAAGAAGCTGTCTAAGTAATTTCATTCTAATTTCAATGCAAATTCCAAGCATTCAGTACAGCTCCTTGTGATTTAAAAAATATTTATAAATTTGATTTGCCTTTGATTGCTAACTTGTAATATCAAATGTTTCTACTGTAATGCAATTGGGTTGTAAAACTACCTTCCTTTATTAAAACAATTTTGTACATTTCATTATATAGAGTAGATCATCAAAATATATGTCTTTCATACCCATTGGGAAAAGTCTCAATCTATTTGAGTTGGTTTATAAATGTGTGTGTGTGTGTGTGTGTGTGTGTGTGTGTGTGTGTGTGTATGTGCTCACACACACGCATGTGTAAGCATATGTGTGCCTGTGTGTTATGTATACATGTGTGTTCAGGTGTGATTGTGCATGCTCAGAGGCCAGATGAGGACATGTCATGCCCTGCACTATTCCTCTTAGTTTTATTCCTTTAAGACAGGGTTTCTCATTGAGACTGGAGCTCAAATAGCAGTCAGCAAGCTCCAGCAATCCTCCTACCCTCCATAGCACTGAAGTTGCAGGCATGGGCATGCGTGTGTGCGTGTGTGTGGGTGCATGTATGATGGGGATTGAATCCCATGCCCCCATGCTTTCGGAGCAGGTGCTGTTACACATTGAGCCTTATCTTGAGCCTCTAAATGTCCTTTTGAAAATGAGTATTTTCACTTAGGGAAATCTTAGCAAAATGTATTTGGTGTAAGTCAGCAGAGTGCCTGTGAAGAGGTTTGACATATGGACCTGAGGTCCATACTCAATGACTGCTGGGGTTATTGTTGGATTCCACATCAGCATACACACTGTGAAGTGAAGACCTGACAGAGGTAGCCAGAGTCAAGAACAAGGGTAAATTTAACCAAAGTGATGCTGGAGTCATGTGTATGGTCTAATGTCATCCCACACCTGCCTGAAAAATATCAAATATTGCTTGTAAAAAACAATAATTAACATACAATTCATAGAAACACTACGGTTAGAGTGAGTTCAGGAACCTTCAGCTATTTGGCAGTCCTGGGACAGTGGGTAGGCAGAACTGGGCAGGGAGGCATCCAGACTGTTGGAGAGACTCTGTCTGATGCAGGTATGAAAAGGCTCTGCTCTGACTAGCACTTTCTTTGGCCCTTCTGAATGTGAGCAAGGTCTTTTTCCAAAGTTACCCCCCTGACACTTACCCCAGTGTAATCCCAGAAGCTATATTTAGAACTGCTATCCGGACCTATGAGAAACCCCATCAACCACCACAAGCTGATGCTGACTTTTCCTCGTGACCTATGACCAAGCAGTGAATTGACTCATATTGTGTCAACGGCTACATTAAAATGGACCTGAAGTTTTGAACAAGGAAAACTTGAAACCAGATTTCCAGTCAGGTTCAGCTCAATGTGTCATTGGAGAAGCACCACAGGCAGGCTGGCATCTGTTTTGCTTGATGACTTAGGAGGTACCTTCTATCTGAGTCATGGCTTGGCACTGATAGAAATAAGTACAGACTTGTAGATGAAGTTTTCTCCATGTAGGGTGCCATTTGTAGCTGGAGAGTTTCTCACCAGCTCCCACCAAACCCTGGCAGTCCCGCAGCCCACTTATAAAATAAACATACAGACTCATATTATTTAAACTGTTTGGCCTAATGGCTCAGGCTTCTAGCTATCTCGTTTGTACATCTTAAATTAACCGCTTTCTATAAATCTATACCTTGCCACATGGCTTGTGGCTTACCAGCATCTTCACATGCTGCTTGTCATGGTGGCAGCTGGCAGTGTCTCCTCAGCCTTTCATGTTGGTACTCATGGCAGTGGCTGGAAGCATCTCTTGACTCAGGCTTCCTGTTCCCAGAATTCCCTTCTCTGCTTGTCCCACCTATACTTTCTGCCTGGCTACTGGACAATCAGTGTTTTATTTATTAACCAATCAGAGCAACACATTTAACATACAGAACATCCCACAGCACAGACTCATTTCTACTTTTACCAAAAAGATATTGTTCACATTCAAATAATCAAGTAATATAAGAGGAGCATAAACTTGAATGGTGTAAAATTCATCCTTTCGTTTTAAAACAATTTAGATTTGTTTAGTTTATGAGTATGTGTGTTTTGCCTGCATGTCTGTCTGTGCAACACATGCAGTATGGTGTCGGTGGTGGTCAGAAGAGGATGTTGGATACCCTGGAACTGGAGTCCTGAACAGTTGTGAGGTGTCTTTAGGTTACAGGAACCTAACCTGGGACCTCTGCAGGAACAAATCATAAACACTGAGCCATTTCTCCAGATGCCATGTATTCATTTTTACTGTTCCACGTTTAAAATTTTAAAATTCCATTCAGGGCTGGCATGTCACACAGATCCCTTAGGACTGATTCCCAACACTGAAAAAGACAGGGATGGTGGCAAACTGTCGACATCTCAGCAAGAACAATGTGGAGGTAAGAGGATCGGAAGTTCTGTCATCCTTGGCTACACAGTGAGTTCAAGGCAGTCCTGGGCTACATAAATTCCTGCCTTTAAAAGAAATCCATTCAACTTACTTGTAAAGAGAATTGTGTTATATCAAACCTGACTATGATTTGGTGTAAGTGGAGTGTGTTAGTGATTCTTGTTGCTATGACAAAACATCATAAAGGAGCAAGGGTTTACTTCAGCTCACACTTCAAGGGCATACCATCATCCTGGTGAGAAGGCATGTAGACTTCTGGTCACACTGCATCTGTACTCAGCAATCAGATAGTGAAGATGTAGGTGTGGGGGGCATAAAATCTAAAGGCCTGCTCTTGGGACCCATTTCCACTAGCAAGGCTCCACCTCCTGAAGGCTCTAAAATCTTTCTAAACAGTGCTATCAGCTGGAGACCAGTGTTCAAACACAGGAGCCTCTAAGAACTTTTTTTTGTTTAAACTACACTGTAAAGGCTGCAGGTATTAGAGGATGTTTAGAAAGGAATGAGACAAACAATAAATGATGACTAAAATACATTGGGAACATTTTCTGTGTTACTATCTACATTTTTTTAAAACTCACTCCATCTACTTGGTATTTTGTTAAAGGAAACTGAAGATAAAAAGAGTAAATTATCCCAGTATTCAGGAAGCTGAGACAGGAAACTGATAATAGATATAGTTGAGGTAGCAAGATGGCTCAGGAATTAAAGATACTTCCCGCCAAGCATGATAACATGAACTTGATCACTGAGACACACATGCTAGAAAAAGAAGTCTTACTCCATGCATTATATACTGACCTCTGCATCTGTGTCATAGCATGTGCTTATGTGCACACACACACACACACACACACACACACACGAACACGAACACACGCAGTAAATAAATATTTAAAAATTTAAGAATAAATAAAACAATACAAAAAATAGTTTCTTACAGCACAAAAAGCCAAACAGCAGTCTCAGCCTGGCTGGGGTGACACAGATGGCACCCTTTCTCACTCTCCAGGAATGGTTAGACCACAAAAATTGTTGGCTTTGGCATCAGTCAAAACAGTGACTCATGCTTGGTATTTGATAGAGCCAGTCATAGAACCTGAACAGGAGAGGAAATAACTCTTCCCCACTGTACATTTTGTCAACATTTCTTTAGAAAGCTCGATAACTCATTAGTCATCAGGCATCAAGCCTAAGTGTAATAAATATTGGACACTGTTGTGGAAAGCAATTATCATGAAATCATAAAAATTCTGATGAGAACTTTGGACCAAGGAAAAATATCTGATATTAAATATTACATCACTGTTACCTCAAAGTATGGAAATACATTTTTATTATAACTATTATAATGCAGCTTTTGTTTCATGACAATCTGACACATTGTGGAAAGAAGTCTTTGGGATCCCCTGAGTGTGTGAGGAGTTCAACCAAATACCTACTTAACCTACCACATATTAGAATCTGAATTAACTGGAAATATCTTTGCTAATTTATTCAGCCTTCTTTGAGAAACTGAGAATAATAAAATCTATAGCATGTGCCTAGTACAAATAAAACACTATATGAGATGATATTACTCAATAGAATGCATGGCTTTTGATAAATTCCCAACAGTTATTGATTTCTCTTGATTTATACAACAAAGCTAAATCATTAGGTCATTGATAAATATCCTGAACATATATACTCAGTTATTTTTTTTTTGCAGTGAATTTGCTACATGATCCAAAATCAGAAAGATGCTATTCTGTTTTTGTTAATTTTTACACTGAAAATGTCTGATTAGTGTAATTTGCATTATTCCTTAACAAATAATGTCTTCA
>CABHPR010125989.1:8395-26011 GCA_902168415.1 Peromyscus melanophrys | reverse complement strand
TCTGTTTTTTTTATTTTTATAAACACCTTTACATTTTATAAGTATGTGAAGTAGAGGTCATGAATACAATATAAAAGCCATGTGTTGTGTTGAAATAATGTATTCCCTACCTACTAGATGTGTTATGCTGGTAGGTTATCTGACTTAGTAATTAATGAAATTATTGTCAAAAGGAAAATTTAGGATATGAAATAAATAAATACAATGGGTGCTTCTAACATTTCCTTCATAGCAGTGGCTAAAAAAAATTGAAAGATAAAAATAAGCAGTTTGAAATCATAGATTTGTGCAAAATTACCAAAATTAGGTGTCAAGAGCTACACACAGATAACATATAATATAAAACTACATGTTTAGATTGATTGAAGCAGGATATTATATATCTGCAGAGAACAGGACAAAGAATACAATTGTGCATTTTGTTTGAACTATACCTATAATAATTAAGAAGGGAAAATATTCTGCTTGAAACAAGAAATAAGCAACATTTCTAGTGTTCGGCTTGTACCAAAACACTATGCTAATCATGAAGGAAAAATAGATCATAAAACACTCACACTTCGGATAAATATGATTTGATATTAAATATACAAAATGGAAAACAAACATCTCATGTGCTCTTAAAATACCACCACAAGGAGATGCTGTGATTGTATTGAGTATTGATTAGGGCCAACATAATTAAATAATTTCCTATAATTAGAAAGTAGTTAAAATCACACACACACACACACACACACACACACACACACACACACACACAAACAATGGAAATGTTTACTGCAGTATGACACCAAACACCCAGCAGCTTTTATTCTAATGAAATGATTGATCTATTTGAAGTAATACAGAGTACAAGACCCATTTTGTTTTCTTGGGGCAATAAGTTTTTTTTCCAATAATGAGAAATATGTCCATCATAAATTTATTTTTACAGATCATTAAAATAAAGTCATTATAGTTGTTTGAATTATCTGTATGCTTCAAAATTTAGAAATGCACAGGTTAGCACTCTCTGTACTTTATGGCTCTTAAGATACGTAGTCTTACGTTTTTACATAAACTTATATATTGCTCACAATTTGTTTCTAGTATTTTCTGGGAAGCACTGCTGGTGGCCACTCCTTGTCCATATGCTGTAGAATTTTCTTTTTTTAATTGAACATAAGTTTTTTTTCATACAATATATTCTGATTATAGTTCCCCTCCCCCAGCTTCTCCCCATGTCCCCTAACCATCCAAATCTACATCCTTTCTGGTTTTCCCTCTCATTAGAAAGCAAATATCTCAAAAGAACTAAATAAATAAATATACAAACAAATGAATAAATAAGTATGGTATTAAAGCAAACAAACAAAGAAAAAAACATAATAGAATGTAATAACAGAAAAAAAATAGAGAGCCAAAGAAAAAGCACAAGAAACATACAGAGATGCCGAGAAACACAAATTCTTACACATAGGAATATCATAAAAATACAAAACCGGAAATCATTATATATACTCAAAGGACCTGTAAGAAGGAAAAGCAAAGCAAAACATAACAAAACAAACAAACAAAGGCCCTTACAAAGTATTATGAGACAAGGTACCTCCAAAAATGCCACTGAGTTTGTTGTGCTGGCCGGGGGAACTGGCCTTAAGCGTCTATTGTTTAAACAGTGAGACACCTTTAGAGAAAATCAGTTTTTCATTTGCAAAAAGTTTTCATTTGGAGATATCTTCTGAGTTAGGGAGGGGACCTTGTTCCCTTCTCAGTATTGGCATCCCTTGGCAGTGCAGTTTTGTTATACCTAGAGCCTTATGCGCCATGAGGAAGGAGAGAGACAACACTTATGGGTTCCAAAGATTTTAATAGTTCACTACATAAGCCTCCGGTCACTGATCGATCAGGGCTTCAGGACAAGGACTTGGGAGCTTTGTTTCTCCTGACAGCCCCATGCAGGGGCAGAAGTGGGGTTTGTAAGCATAAAATTCACAAATATTTATTGCCAAGTAACAGTTACAATTTTCACCAATCAGGATTTAGAGATTAGGGGCTTCCTTGAATGTTCCATCACTGTCAACCAATATACAATGTAAGCCTTTCAGTTCAACCAATCAGATTCATTTGTTCCTTCTGTCGTTAGAAACAACCATAATGTTTCTAAAGAACTAAAGATGCATAACAACTATTTCTGTGGTTTAGGGAGGAGGTTGATCAGCCATTGGAAAGTTCTCAGCTCCCCTAGGGCTTGGGAACCTGAGCTTTACTTCACACTACAGGTAAAATGGAGTCTGAAGTCAAAATGACAGTACTCAGGCCAAGGTGCTTTTACCTGCTCTCTTCAGTTAAAAACACTAAAAATTCTTACAAATCCTTGTTAATCATATAATTTTCATGTTTCTTTCCATTTTTGCTTCACTAATTACTGAAGCCTTTGTATTTTAAAACAACACAACCACCCATCTTCTTTCTGCAAGATAAGTGTTGGATACAAGTTATCTAGGGCCTGTACCAAGAATATCATTAGATTGAAAGCGAAGTGTTCCCCAGGACAGATTTAGCAATTGATTATACAGCCAGGGACCAAACATGGACCATGAAAAAGTACTAGCTAGGCCAGAGAACAAGCCACAGGCCCTAAACCAGATGCCCCCAAAGATAAAGAACATCCCGTGGTCAGGTAGCATAGCAACAGAACAATGAGCCCTGACCAGTGACCTTACCACCTAGCACAACATCCTGCAGCCTGCACGTCCTCCTTCACCTGCATGTCCCCCCTCAGCTGCACGTCCTGCACGTCCTGCACCCCTTTCCTCCTTCCTGCCCTCTCCTCCTCCCATGCTATATAAGCCTCACTGAGGAAAATAAAATTTGCAGCTTGATCAGAACCCTGTCTTGCTGTCTTCCTTTGTGTCTCCCGTCCCTTTCATTCTCTCTCGCAGGTGGGTCACCCCCATTGATATACCCCTGTTGATACCCCGCTGGCCGGGGCAGTGAAAGACACAAAGAATAAATAAAAAAAGAAAGTTAAAAAAAAAGTTAAACCAGGCCTTTGTTTTGAGTGATTATAATGGTACCACAAATACGTACAGGAACTATTGCTTCATTTTTTTCCCCAAATGGTCTGCATTCATTTATTCAAAGTAATTGTTTATTTTGAAAAGAGAGATTTGCAATCCTTCTTGAGCTGTTAGAAGTACAGAACCAGGGTTGGCATAAAAAAAGAAACACCATAACACACTAACCATTGGAGTTAGGGTGCAGATGCTGTATGATAGACTCATATAGCATCTATCTTTACACATTCCATAAATTTAATACTCCTTATTATTTTCGAAGTCCCTGATTGTGCTCACAGTGATTTACCCAGCTGCTTGCAGAACCACAGAATTACTTCTCTGTTGTGGAATGAGAACACTATTATAGAAAAGAATAAACAGAAGTCTCCAATACAGACTTTTCTCCCTAGCCAGAATAGAAATTCACAGTGCTATATGCTGTGTCAATTGGTTGAAATTGAAACCAGACTGAAAGAATTGAAATCTCACTTTCCTTCCAATTCACATATTTAATTAATTCATCAACAGTGGCTTTTAAAACAAAGTTCAGTAAGTTGTGGCATATGACAGTGCAAGTTATAGTATTTAATTAAGTAGCATATCCACTTACACTTGACCATGATATATTTTCCTGGAAGAAAGCAACACAAATCCTTACTCAATAAGCAGCTATGGTAGCCACAACAATGACCTCATAAAGAAGTCCATTTCCTGAGTCCCTAAACCAGTGCATACAGAAAATTAACAGAGAAAAAACAACAAGGTCACCAAATAGCAATCTTATTAATACAGGGTAATTACTTTGGTTTATCCTGATGTGTTGAATGCAACCTGGAAGTACATACCCAAAGGACACATAGAAAGGCACTCTAAGAAGAACATAGACCGCCATTGCTAACCAAGTAAGGTGTGGAGCCAATGAAGCTGGAAATGATGAACTAAGCCACTCTCTCCAAGAACCTACATAAAGGAGTACACCCTGCTAATTCTTTTTTAATCTTATTTTTGTGAGATGTACGATAGACTGTAGGATGACAAATTTATGCTAAGCCACTAACTTTGCAGTAATTAGCCACACTAACGGTAAAAAATTAATATAGTCGCTATTAACCTAGTACATGAATTTCATTTCATGGACCATCAGGAATGAAAATCAAAAGCATTCATTGAAGCAGAAAATACATAACACATGATATTGCCCCAGGTCCAAATCTAGTCTGTCCAATTCTGTCACGGCATGTTGGAAGGGATGCTGATGGCTTTGTTATTTTGCAGACCATCTCTTCTGATGCTCTGTGGAGACCTTGAGAAACAAAAATAATCAAATACTCTGTATCTATTGTTGGAATGTTGGCTAATACAAAGGCACAGCAACACATGACATTTTGCTGTTTGGATTTTGTTTGTCTGCTTTATTTTTTGTTTCTTGGAGAAGTCTTACCCTGCTTCCCTGGCTTGCAATTTTCCTGCTGCAGTCTTCAAAGTGTTGGGATTACAGCTGGGCATTACCATACAGGTTTTGATGAAATTTTTAATGAGCTAAACATCTAGTATTTTCTGGGACAGTAGAACTCCTTGCCACTGAAATGAAGCCAGTGCTTAGAAGATACTTTGTATTACTGAAAAAAAATATGTACCAAATCTGAGGATTCATGTATGGAGTGGCATAACTCTGGCAACTTACAGTGAAGCTCAGAATATGAGGTGGCCCATTAGTTTGTATTTGTTGCGTTATTCAAATCACATCAGCAGCAGATCAAAAAAATACTACTGATCAAAAGATACTGTCGAGCTGAAATCAACAAGTCTCTTCTGGAAATGACTGGCATGGGGAATATTTTAGGCTTCGGGAGTCTTGGGGGTCTCTGTTGTAATTATCAAATGCTTTTGATGTACTATCACTATAAAATTCTACCATCATAACATTTGAGTGCAAATGCAGTCCTGTTATTATGATTTTTGCCAAGTGGTCATGATGTCAAATTGACTTCTAAATATTTATTCTTATAGCCTTAGATCTGGTCTGCTGTCAACACTGGTCAGAGGAGCTTCTTTTTGCAGTGGGTCATGGTTAATGTACAGACTCATAATTGGGGCAAATGCTGAGAGTAAACGATTGTGAGTGCCTAGCCATAAATAGTACATTCACACCAACCCCCTATGTACAGATAATATCATAGAAGAGGAGGCAGAAAGATTGTAAGATGTAGAAAACAGGAAAAATTGCTGTAAAATGTCATCTTTAGAGCATACCATACCTGTATACTCAAGAACTCTCAAAACTGTGGTATATGCAAAAGATCTATTCAAGCAAGAAAAATTCCCACAAGGGTGGGGAAAGACTCATGAAGTTCACTTGTATCTGAGGAGCTATTGGTAGCTGATGGGAAATGGGGGCAGATGATCATCTTTCTTTGGGGTTGTGACTAATGATAGGTTGATCATGTTCCAATTGATTGTCCCCCACTGGGAAGCACTAATTAGGTATACTGAGATATACTTGTTTTTAAAAAGAGAAAGACAAAGTTAGGAAAGGGATGTACTGGAGGGATCCAGGAGGAGTTAGATGGGGAAAATAGAGGGTGGATACAATAATAATACATTATACTAATAGATGGAATTCTCAAAGGACAAATAAAAATGCAATAAATAAAAATTATCAAGCAAATATAACTATATCCCAAAAGAACATTACAAAAATGGCCCATACTCACATATTGCCATGGGCCACATTATACCCACCTGATATAGAAAAATATCATTGTATGATGCATCTTTGAAAAACTCATACAAAAGAGTTAAGGCATAGGCCAATGAGATTTTGGGATGAGATATTTCTATCTTGTAATACAATCTCTAAATTTGAAGGCATGGTAAAAACTGCTCATGTGGAGTGAAATAACTCTGTGATCCATAACTTAATTATTGGCTGATGTGTTATGTCATAACAATAAACAATAAACCAGCAGAAGTTGAAGGTGGTATGTGGGGGAACCAGCCCAAGCAAATCTAGATAGAATAAGTCAGTTATATAAACAGATGACAAGACCTCCCTGTTACCTTATTTTTGTATCTACTTCAAAATATTTGGCCTTGTATGAGATTCCGGTGGCCACTTTATAGAAGAAAAAAAGGAAGGAAAACGGGGAAGAAAGGTGAATAATGTGGGAAGGAAAGGACAGAGAAAGAGAAACTGCAGTCAGTTTCAGAGAAGATTTTCTGACATACTTCAGTGATGATCAAGACGCAAGACAGTGGTGAAGAAAAACGTTCCCTTTGGAAACTGCTAAGCCATATATCTTCTCACTAGCTTTTGTAGCAAATTTAAACGTAAGTATCATCATGATTTCTGAAAATATTAACCTGCCAATTGCTTGAAAAGTTCTGGAGTAGAAGTTTAGGAAATTAAGAATCTAATATATGGAATCTAATAGAACATAGTATGCAGTGTCCAGCATGGCTTGGCCATGGAAACCTGACTAAGGGTAGCATGACAAAGGAATACAGAGAGGACAGACACAGGTACACAGAAAGGCTGTGGTCAGGTGAGTTGTGTGCACTCTGACAGAGGAATGACATCAACTATAGCAACAATGGGGAACCACAGTGTGTTTGGTAGGTACGGCACAGAGTGAAGGGGTTACCTAGTCTTAGTAGGCTAAGTCTATAGATGAGCAGTCCCAGGCTATAAAAATCCAGAGAGAGGAAGCTACAGTTGCTAGTTTTTCCACGTGCTGATCAATCAATTATAAATACTCTGTCAGTATTCACTAAGAGTTTCCTTGCCTTTCCAAGGTATAGAGCACAACATTGCATCCTTAATCTTTTGTTATTGGAGAATCTTGAATGTTGTGTGCCTCATATGAGCTTTGAGCATAAGAGCAAATCCAAACACATTGGTCTTGACTCCATATGGGGTTGAATAACTGAAATGTGGGGACTGTGAAAAACTTGGCAACAGGAAACATTTTCTGAACACACAACAAGAAGGAATTAATTCCAACTCGAAAATGTAGTAAATCTGAGGTGTTTCCAAAAACATGAAGCTATATTACCTGGTTTCAAAGTAGCCTTTATTATAAACACACAGCTTGTGCTCTGAGCATGCCATCAAATAAGACTGCCTAACCACTTCTGTAAGAGTCAAGCCTGCTGTATATTATGAACTGTTATGTATTTATTATATGTGCAATGTTATCTGCCCTTACAGAAACATAAAAGTTTAAATACAGAAAACAATTACTTTTAATATGTTCATTCTCCAGTATATAAATATCAAATTAATATATCTTTAGGTTGCATTGTGTCAGAACATTTTATTTTAAAATTACTGTTTCAGTTTCTCACTTGAGTTTTTATAAAAAAAAAAAAAGTAATTTTGGAAATAGCCTGAAACATACTTTTGACATTTTATATTGTGTATTTATGTGATTGGACATTTTCAATATTGATGATTATAAAATCAAAGAATACATGAACTTTGAAAAATGTTGAAGACATTTTGTAGTATTAAATGTTAAGCCAAGATTTAATTTTCTATGTAAAAAGAAACAAGTACATTCATCTCATTAGTAGGAAAATTTACTGTCATCCTTTATAAAAGGTAAAATAAAATAAAAATTCTGATAGAGTATTGGCTTAAAACATTTTTTAGACTTTTTTACCAGTAAATATTTGATTTTGCATATGTGTATATTTATGCATTATGCATTTATATACAAAGCCCAATAAAATATCTCAGGTGAAAAGAGGTTACAAGTGGAAAAGAAAATTTAGACGCCCTGCTCTAGAGGGTGGAAGAGGAAGAGCTATTGTCTGGTTATTAAATGCCTACCCTTACAAGGTCTCATGCATCAGAGGCTGTTTCACAATATAGCAGCAGCATACAGCCGTGGCATCTGAGCAGTAGTAACTCAATAGAGATGGCATCTTAGGGAGGTAACGAGACTCTGGTGTCTCTGACCTTACCAATGTATTAACTTATCAACTGAATCACAGATTAATGGCCTTAAGGGACGCTGTTCTCAGAGCAAGCTGTCTTTCTCTTTGCTTCCTGGCACTGGGGGATGAGTGGTATTCTTCTACCACACACTGAGATGGACTGCCTTTTGTCCAAATGTGATTTAGCCAAGCTCCCATGAAGAAAACTCTGAATCTTTGAAGCACAATGAGCCTTTCTATGGGGTGTCCTATAATAAATGAAGCAGATATTAAGCAAATGCAGATTAAGTGAAATATATATTTTAATTGCCATAGGTATTTCAAAAAGAAGCACAAAGAGAGAGTTACAAAAGTTGAATTATGTAATAGTAGGACTTCTTGGATTTCTCTCCATCCTTGTTTGAACCAGAAAGAGCATCCTTACCAACGCCATGCCAGCACCTTCCTCTCAGACACTCAGCTTTCAGAATAATGAGAAATAAGGATGTTTGTTTGTTTAGCTATCCAGGTTAAGAATTTTGTTACAGCAGCACACACTAGTCTATGCTTTGTTGCTAATTACAAACTAACACAGGCATGTCATACAGAACAGAAATCCACTTGCGAACACAGTTCTAGTCCATGGGTAAGGGAGCACACTTACTGGTAGGTGACCTTCTGGATGGCAGAGTCCCAACTCACATAGCAATACATGATGAGAGTCAGTGAATTTACACACATAAAAAAAAAATCTGTGTATAATGTCTGTCCTTACAAAGCCACTCATCAATCAAGGTTACTCCAACTCAGTGACGTTACACAATCTTAATAAGTTCCTGGAGTCTATACATCTAAACAGCATAGGCAGTTCAAGATTTCTTCCTGTGAATGGAGATTAAAATAGAATATATGATGTCATGTGCAATACACTGAGCTGTCTCCTTAACCACATCAAACACCATATAGCTTGTGCTCAGATAAGGCTCATATGTTTCGCAGCAGTTTATTCACAGTGGTGAACAAAGTGAAAGACTTGTTTGCCTGAAGGAATTAACAGTCCAGGATCGAAGGGCAGCCCTAGTTCTTACTTGCCTACCTATAGACTCCATATGTAGCAGTCAATATGTGCTTACAGAGGCAATGGTGAAATGAGTGATCGGAGCAACAAACTGCTTCCTAATTTGTTGCACAGGAGGAAATACATTCCTGGCACTGCAAATCTGGTCCAAAGCATATGGCTAGGGAGATCATGGACTCTATGGGGATCTACGATCCGCATTGTGATAAATGGAGCTCACTAAAAGTAGTTGAACTGCTTCTAAATACTTATGTTTATACTTGTAGACTGGTAAAAGGTTCGGCGTTAGTCAGAGAAGCCTTTTTAGCAATGGATAACAGTCAAAGTAGAGACTTGTATCCCCTGCTGAGAGAAAGGGACTGGTAAGGGCTCAGTCTTTAATGGATAATCGGGACCACCCACTCTGAGGCCCAGAGTATATTGTAGAAGATGATAGGGGAAGACTGTTAAGAGATAGAGGACTTGGGAAGAGTATAAATTGTTGTCTTGCATATGACATGGCTGTTGCTGTCATAAACACACAATAATTTGGACACCTGAAAATCTTGCCCCCAAAATAGAAATGTGAAAATTGGAGTTGGAAGAAGATGGACATCATCTGGAGTGGGAAAAGGACAAAAGAAGGTAACAGCAGAGGGGAATATGATCACAAAATATTGTATATAAGAAACTGTATACTTCTTTTTGCTACATTATCATCTTAGATGGAATTCTCAAAGGATAAATAAAAATGCAATAAATAAAAATTATCACCAAGCAAGGATGACTGTATCCCAATAGAACTTTATGATTTTTTTTACATTCTGTAAAAAAAAAAAAATCATCTAATCTTTCATGCAAAGATAGTAGTTGTATTTGCATCCTCAGAATCAGAAGATTCTTCTATGGTAAACTAAATTTAAACATTAATGAGAATTTTACTTTTACAGTTTTGTAAATTTTATTTATCATTTACTCTAAATCCTATAAACACAAGGGATCGGAGGCTAAATAAGGCACAATTCTGGTGTCAGTGAACTCCTTATCTACTGGAAAAACCAGCCAGGAAGCACACAGGAGTAGTAAACATTTAAGAGTTAGCAGATAGGAAGAGATAGGAAAGCATACAGTTCAGCTCAGATGAGGAACTCATGGGAGGGTCAAAGAGGATGGTGGCAACTGCATTAAGATTTAAGATATGAAGAGTCCTTTTTTTTTCTTTCAAGTCTTTAAGTAGCAGAGACTGGAAAGGTGAGGAACCCAACTTCTCACAAGACCACTCAGTGCCTTGCTGCATAGTTTCAAGTTACAGGACCCACTGGGATCCGTGATGTAATTTAAAGAAAATTTCAATAACATGACTAATCTCGGGTGTATATTCCAGATCAAGACCCATGGGAGACAGAGTAGAACCGTGTGGAAAGAGGAAGAGCAGAAGCAGAGGCAGTAAGAGGGCAACTACAACCTCACCACCTACAAAAATAATTCATGTTCCTAGAGAAAGGAACAACTAAGGACTTCTTAACTCTCACATAATTTATGAGTCTAACAGAAGTGTAAACACTGACACTAGGAGTTTCTGAGAAAACAAATGAACGTGTTTTTAAGGTTAGAAAATAAGGATAACATGATGAGAGGAGTGACAGGTGAGGAGCTCAGTTTCAAAGAAGGGAGGCATAAGATAGGTACATTTGGATTGGCTCCATAGCATTTTTATGAGAATGTTAATTGGATAATCCAACCCCCCTGCATTCCTTCCTTCCCCCACACCCACACATCTTAGACTCCAGTCTTCTCTTTCCATGTTACTAAGGCCGTCTACCTTCTACCTCTTGGTGTAAGACTTCTCTGTTGTACAGCAGATGACTAAACATTTTCATCTTTGAAATAGTTTTCATGTATTCTTACACGACTACACTTCAGGAGTCAGAATGGCTGGATCTGTTTTCCGCTTGGGGATAAACAAGGCTACAGCCCAGGCATTAGATATGGTGGGGAATCTCATCAGAACATTTTCTGGGAGAAAATATGCCTCTACTGGCCCAGAAGTTGTTGCTGTTATTATTATTGTTGTTGTTGTTGTTTTGGTTTTTTGAGACAGAGTTTCTCTGTGTAGCTCTGGCTGTGCTGGAACTCACTCTGTAGACCAGGCTAACCTCAATCTCAGAGATCCATCTGCCTCTGCCTCCCAAGTGCTGGGATTAAATGTGTGCACCACTACACTCCGCAAGTAATTTCTTTGTGTTTGAAGGTCTGGTCTTCAATTTCACGCCAGAGACTCACTCAAGAACTAGAGGCCATGCATAGTTCTTGAAGCCACCCTTCTTCACCAGATTGTATCTTGCTTCAAATGTATCACACCAGAAGAAGTCCCTACCCTGAGTATGCTGGAATTTTGAGGATTAAAACACAATTGACATCTCATCACTTTTGCTGAATTACATCATTCCAGGCAAGTTATGAGTTCTATTCACAATCAGTAAAAACAGATGATATAAAGATATATACTAGGAAGGCCTCAGGCAGACCATCCTACAGTCTTTTATCCATAGTCTGCCTTTTGGCTTTCAGACTCATATCCCTTATATGAACAATGCACTCACAACCTCTCAAATCTATAAAGGGTCTTATTTACTGCAACATCAATCCAAAAGCTCCACATCTCCTCTTCTAAATCAGGCCCAGTTACAATTGCGGCTTCTTTCATAATTGGTCAGTGACAATTCATAGAACACAATTCTCCATCTGTAGACATACGAAACTAAAAGGACATGTTATCAATCCCCAGGCCAGCAATGTAAAACAGTGAGATGAGCATAGACTAATAAATATAAGCAGGGTTGGTTGAACACCAAGTAAAATGAGAGACCCAGAGTGGTTATTGGGTAGACAGATGAGAAACGCACATGGTCAAACGTTTGGCATTGCTTGATTACTTTTCACACTCTGGGGATAACTTCCAGGGGCAGCCAGCTTCACACTCAACAGTTCTCCTTTTTGGGGGAAGGTAACACATTTCTTTGCAGCTGAGTAGTTCATCAGCCTGCCTCTTCTTGTAGAATTTTAGGTATCTGACAACTTCCTTTCACTTTGCACATTGGCTGTCACTTTCAGTCCAATTATCAGTATTTTCTTTCCTATTTTTAGCAGTTTATCCAAACTTGTATAGATCTTTCTCGAGTTTCAGTGAAGTTTGCTCCATTTGACAAAATCCACTTTAGCAGATGCTTTCAAAATAACCTCTTCTCTCTGTCTCCTGATGAGAGGGATGAGTATCAATAGCCTGAAGAACCCCAGAATTCCTATAGTTTAATTAAAGTGATCTGGAAGGCTCACTATTAAATGATTCAAAAGGCTTTTGTGTTATTGAATACTCTAGCTTTGGGGGCTTTTTTTGTGCTAATTTCACAAAAATTAACACAGTCACATATTGGCCTTTCCCTGCCCCATACCAGGATTTCAGATATGCTATGTGAATTTCATCATCTTTTTGTACTTGCATGTTGAGTATGCAGAATTGTAGCCCAGAGCCTGGCACATGCTAGGACAGTCATCTACCACTGATGTACAGAGTTTGATCATCCTGTTGTCAGATTCATAGTAGAAGAATTTGCAAATCGATTGTGTAGTTCAATCATGTCAATGTTGTGTACAGCTGACATAAACAACTTTAGATAAGTTTTTGCTGTTGTTGTTGTTGTTCAGGTTTTCTTCTTTTTCTTTTCTGTTCTTTTTTGCTCATGGTCTCAGAAGTTGCAGTCCATGGTTGGCTGGCTCCAGGATGATGTCCCGGCGACAATTCAGAATATGATGCTGATGTGGCAGAGAAGGAAGCTTACTTTGTAGTGGCTGGTAAACAAATAGATAAACAAAACCTGCAGGACACAAGGCACAACCTCTGTAATGAATGATGCACTGACACGGTCCTTCCTATTCTGCCTGCATCCTAGCTTTTGCCCACTCCAACGAATTCTAGAGATTGTGATTCTATCAATGCATTTAGTGAATGGCACATGTCAGAGTCCTAATTATTCATCAATTTATAAGACTGCATCAGCTCTCAACCATCCCTTCAAAACATAACTCTTTTGAGGGGACAAGTATAACTAAAATCCAGTGTTTGTATGAAATATTTCAGAACTAATTTTATCTCAATGTTCATGGGAATGATAGACTTTTACAAGCAAGGGGCCACTAAGGGGAAGAGGATCTTGCTTCCATTCAGTATTCATTTTAATTCAGGGATTGGGTGCAGTGAAAATTCATGAGAGCGAAGTACTCTCAAGCTGACAGTAGTCTTATAAAAATATAGTTTCTACCAACTTCTTACTCCCAGGGTCAAGTCATCATGACTATATCTGCCAGTTTGCAGTACGTGGATCTCTCTAACTCATCACTTGGTTGAAGAGGGAAGTCCAATACTTTCTTCAAATTGTTAAGCAGTGGTTGTTCCTATGGTTAACATAGTACAGTCTCCATGCTTAGCAATTCCACAGTGTTATAGAGAATTATGTTTAAGTTTTTGTTTTGATGGTGTATTATACTGAAATATATGGCAATCCACATAAATATTAATTCACACATTTTATTTTGATGCATATATGATATAGTTCTTACAATACTGTTACTACACTTGTCCTAAATTTTAAGGAGATTTATATATTAATATCCTATATCAAAGACTTAGAGAAAAAAAACAAGGTTAAAAATTTATATTTTAATATGAGTGTAATTGAAAGCAACAAAGTAAGCAATTATTTATGAAATCTTATAAATGAGAAATAGTAGCTTATGTATCATTCTTATAGGTTTATACATATCATTGCCATTTTCTTGTTAAACAAAATGTATTCCTAGGTACAGTTTCATGAAATATTAAATGTGTAACATCATAGGTAGAAGAGAATGCAATAACTATGGTACAGTTAAACACACACAAAGACTCACGCAGAGACAGATGTATACACACTCTTAAAGCAGTAAAAAGAAAATGTCTAAAAATATCAGCCATCAAATTTGATATTTAATTTCACAAACGCTCTTGAATTTTGTATAGATTGAATTTCCTCTCAAAGGTCACTATTTAATGTTAAATCGGATTTTAAATGTTCAATTGTAATTTTATTTAAAGCTACTTTAAGGTTTTTCCAGCCTCTAAGTATTCTGAGGGTAAATACCAGTTTAAATACAATGTAGATCCATGGTATGTGAGCAGATGAAAAATTAAGAGTCTGTGTTGGAGATTCTAAGCCTTAAAAGTGAATATACACATATAAACACTGTACCAACAGTTATCTGGTAGGTCATACCAACTACATTAAAGTGATTGTTAAATAAAGTATCTTCTCCATGCTATAAATTAGAAAAAGACATATAATAATCCTTTGCACTGTTATTCACCAAGACGTCTACACAGCATCAAGAAAAAAATAAAATAGAACAATGTTCAAGACTGATTTTCTCAGTACCTGTGAAAGTCTGTTTTTGAGGTGGAGCCGTTCTCTTACAAGCATGATAAAATAGATTGAGTGAACACTGGCAGCCCTTTGCATGGCTGATGAGAGAGACATTGCCAACTTTCAGTTCACCACAAGTGAATTAGAATTGCATTAAATTTCACATTATGATGGAAAATACTTAAGATGCCAAATAGGTATTTGAATATGCTTTATAAGAGGAAAAAATCATGTAGTCCATGAGAATATTTTAAAATATGGGCGATAATATTTCCCATGATTTTCTTATATGAAGCCACAGATAACTTGGCTTTCTATTCAGAGAACTTGGGGAAAGAACTTTGCTATGCTAAACAAGGAGGTTTTTCTGTATTCTCAACTTAGGGAAGATGTAAAAGTTTGGTTTAGATTTTTGTATTTTCATGTGTACAGAAAATCTTCTGAGGTCACTTAGATTTTGAACTTATTTCATAGTTTCTCTTCTTTCTAAAATATTTACTTTTTAATTATTTGTGTTCATGCATGCCTGTGCATGCATGTGCTTCTGTGTACATGAGTGCTGGTATTCTTGGAGGCTAGAGGCTTCAGATGCCCCAGAATTGAGATGCAGCAGTTAAGAACGGTCTGATAGGGATGCTCGGAACAGATCTTGTATACTCTTGACAAACAGCAGTACATGCAGTACATGTCACTGAGCTGTCTTTTCAGTCCTTCATAGTTTATTTCTTAAATGATATATAAATAATACTGATTTGTAAGAAAACATTTATTTGTAATAGCTCAATACATACCTATTTATTTTTCAGGAAATCAAGCCACCTTCAGTTTCTTAATAGAAGATACTGAAAGGTCTATGAAAGTGTCTTACCTGATGGCCCCCAAAGTTAGCTGTCTCCATGGTAACAGCATTTTGTAGGACATTTTTGTCTTCTTTTGTTTACTGAATATCTCAGTTTATTGCTTCTCAGAAATGTCAGCTATGCTACAAACACTTGCTAGAGACATAACTGCAGCTACCACTGCTACAGATTCAATGTCTGTCCCTGAGGCTGACCTTGGTGATAATGTCTGCACCAATTATTATTTATTACCATGTTGAGGAGCCCATTGACTATACCAGGACTGCTACCAAATCACCAGGCTTGTCTCCATCAATCAGCACAATGTTATCTCTGCTCTATGCCCTCAAATGTATGTTATAGAAAAATCTCTCTCCTCTCTCTCTGTATTTCTTTCTCTGTCTCTGCCTCTGTATCTGTCTCTGTCTTTCTCATATTCAGAAATTGTGAGTAAAAGAAAATTAATATCAATCATAAATTATCTCCACTTTCCATTCATATGTATATGATATAAATATAGATAGATGATAAATGATAGATCAATTGATCAATCGATCAATAAATAGATAGATAGATAGATGCTAGGCAGACACTTTGCCAATTGAATTATATCCCCAGTCTTAAATATTATTGTCACTATTTGAAGAACTTGGGATCAGATCCAAGGCTATATATAAGTTAGGCAAACAAACTGAGCCACTGAGCTATATCCATAGACTCCCAGCCCTAATTATAAATACAGATGTCTTCATCATAAGCTAATTGATATTCTTTCTATTTGAATTCAAATATTTTAATATATACGCTCTACTATTGTTATAGGCAACAGAAAATGCAAAGGGGTATTCAGCTTATAAAAGGGGGATCTAGCTCATGAAGCTTAGAATTGGGACAGAAAACAAGGTAACAGAGGTCATTCCTCAGGAGTTAAGTGAATGATCTGATAGAAAGTAGAACAAAGTGTGCACTTGTAGAGGACAGCCAAGAATACCTGCTGTCAGGATGGTTTAAACCCAAATAGTAGGAAGGGGAGGAATTATCTTTGCAGATTGTTAAATATCATTGTTAGAAAAAAGCACAATTACAAATGTCTAAAGAAAGTTAGCTAAGTGTTTTGGAGAACTTAGAAGAAACAAACTTATCATTAATGTTCACAAATTAACTCTGGAATATTTTTTATATTCACTTATACATAAACATGGACCACTTTTCTCCTAGAAATGCCTTAAAACATGCTTAAAGTATAAAAGTAATTTGGTTTAAGCTGAAATTTTAAATAGAAAATCCCCCAAATCACCTTACTATTTTAAAATACCTTAAATAATAAATGAGTTCCCATTAAATAGAATTATAAGTAGTTCTAGCTTGCATAAAGCATGTATGTGGTTTAGAAAGCACCATTTTGCTCTAATAGCAATTAAAACGGTGAGCAAATGAGAAAGCAACAGAGCGGGGGATATCACAAGACTAATTAGTGCACTCCAAATCTGACAAGCAAGTCAGTCACACCTCAAGACTGGAGAGAAAGCTTGGAGATGACAGGGAGGACTTGTCAGTGGGAACTGCAATAGGAACCATCACCTGTTTGAAAATTTAAGGAGAAATTGAGAAATTGCTGGAAAGTTTGTGTGCACAAGTCTGAGAACTTAATCAACACAACAGGAATCCTGCAGGTTCTCACGTGTTCAGCTCCTGGAGCTCTACAAGTCACCACAGTGATCACCGGAGCAAAGCCCCTTCATATTTGTGGCCAGGCAACAGGAAAAGACACCATTTTCTACTGGATAGAACATGCTTTCTGAAAAAGTCTGTTTTCTATACTGAAAACTTAGCCAAGTCCAAATATGATGGGATTTTATCAAAGTCTAAATGCTATAATTTTGGTCTGAATTGTTCCTGCAAACCTTATGTATTGGAAGATTTATCTCTAGGACAGCAATAATCAGAAGTATTTGTGAAATTCATAGTTCAGGACACAAGTTTATAAAACACTGAAGCCTAATCATAGGCTAGAAATCTTTCCCCATTTCCACACATTACCACTTTATCACTGAAACCTGTTTATAGAAATTTCTTTTATTCTTATGTCAAGCCTACTAATTAATAGAAATAATCACATTGAACATAATATGATAAAACAGATTCAAGAGCCAGAGAAATCAGACTCATATATGACAGAGATTAGAATTATTAAAGTGGCTTGGAAATCAATATGGTGACTTCTCAGAAAATTGGGAATCAATCTAACTCAAGACCCAATGATACCACTCTTGGGCATATACCCAAGGTATTCTCAATCA
>CABHPR010125988.1:0-16590 GCA_902168415.1 Peromyscus melanophrys | reverse complement strand
ATTGGCTCTGTGTCTCTTATTTAATAAGGCAGTTGGTTACATCTACATCTATATGTTACCATGTGATCGGTGGTTTTACCTGTGTGCCATTACATGCTGTTCCCTGTATGGTGGGATGGCATCTCCTCTACCTCCCCTTTCTTCTTCCTGTCTCTCTCTTGGACTTCCTGCCTGCCTCTAAGCTGCCTTGCGTAGGCCAGACAGCTTTATTTATCAACCAATCAGAGCAACACATATTCACATCATACAGAAAGACATCCCACAGCACTCCATCATGACTGTGTGATACTTTGAATGAAGAATCTGTGGTTTCCGGTTAGCTGAGGCTGAAGGATCAGCCATGATTAACAAGAGACCAGCACTACTCTAGCTCTTTCTTTACTGGGACAACCAATGCTGGTTATCTGGGTGGAAAAAAAATCTGCTTTGAATAACAGGAGCTCAGCATCATTGAAGTGAACTCTTACAGGAAGTATTTCCTCAAAGGTCAGCACACAGAAAATGTGGTCTAGAGGGGGTTAAAGTTGAACATCAAGATGACAGCAGAGTTTGGTAATATGTAAGAATTTCTTACATGATACTAGTTTTGAAGACATGATAGGCTCATGAATAGCAGCAGAGTCTTGGCACTGTGAGATGTCAGGGATGTTAGGAGTAGCTGTGAAGTTGCAATCTCACTTGCTGTGGAAACCTCCAGCATATTGGAGATGCCAGCACTGTAGGATGACTGCCAGGGACAAAGGAATCTAGTAGTCTGAGCTTTCAGACAAGCAGTGTATGCTGTAGACAGCAGAGCAGGAGAAGGGGAGATACCCAAGATGTTCGAGGACCAGAAAATTGTGATTGAGTCCCAGATGTCAGACACTGAGCCATAGTATTTTAGTTACAATGCTAAACTTTGGTTTTGCTCAAGTGTCATTGTTTTTATGCCCTGGATCTTCCCTCTAGGAGTAATAAGCCATTTAACTTTAAAAAATAATTTTACAGGATCTTATAGTTAAAAGACTTATTATTTTAAAGAGAGATTGAAAATTTAAGCCATGGCAGGAAACACATGAAAGGAAAGGTTATATTTTAAAGTATTGTGTTTGTCAGCGTTGACAAAGGGTAGAATATCACAGTCAGCTTCAGTTGTCAACATAATACACCTAGGAAGAGGGAATCTCAACTGAGGAGTTACTTCCATGGGATTGGCCCATGGGCATGTCTGTGTGATTGCTAACTGATGTAGAAAGACTCAGGCCACTGTGAGCAGTACCATCCCTAGGTAAGTGGGCCTGGGCTTTATATAAAAAGCAGCTGAATGAGACCCAGAAATGAAGCCACTAAACAAAATTCATCCATAGTATGTGTGCTTCAAGTTTCTGCTTCAAGGTTCCTGCCTTGAGCTCTTGGGTTTTCTTTCTCCAACGATAGACTGTGGCACAGAAGGGCAAGAATAAATAGACCCATTCTTTCCCCATGTTGTTTGGTCAGTGCTCTATTACATAAGTAGAGAAGCAAGCTAGAACCCATCATATTTTTAAATTCCAGATTCCTTACTTATAAAGGGGAATACCAATATACACCTATTAACAGCATCAAGAAAATAGTAAATGTTGATAGAGGGTAGAAAATTTGGAGCCTTCATGCATATGCTGGTATGAATGCAAAGTGGTGCCGTAGCTGTAGGAAATTCTGGAAACTTCACAAAATGTTGAAAGTATAATTGCCACATGACCCAGCAACTCCATGACGAGGGATATATTCAAGAGAACTGAGAATAAGGATTCAGATATTTGCACACTTCTGTTCATATCAGCAATATTACAAGTCATGAAAACAACTCACATCTCCTGACAGTTGAATAGATAAATGAAATGTGATACACTTGAAAATATTACACGATTTGGCTTTGAAAGCAGAAAGACATTCTGACTTGTAATCCAACACCGATGAACAAGGAAGATAGGACGCTAAGTGAAATAAGCCAGCTACAGAAAGACAAAAAGTACTGAAACATAAGGTTCTTCTTGCATGGGATACCTGAGTAATGTAAAGTGATGGGGACAGGAAGTGGAATAGGAGCAGCAAGGGCTGGAGGAGGGTAAGGAGCTAGTGTTTGCTCAGAGCAGAACTCAGATTTCACAAGACGAAAGGAGTCTAGGAAGAGATGCTAGTTACGGTTGCTCATTAAGTCAAACGTACTTCATTCCACCAAACTGTGTCATTCCAATGAAATGAACTATGAAATCTGAACCACCATACAAATGGGGTTCTTTTGAGATTAAGCTGGGTGTCACATCTAAGATATTCGGAAGAATGCCCATCGTGCAGTACTTGCTCTGTACATACTGGCCTCCTACTCTTCCAAACAGATAACTTATCTTCTTTCTTGCCTTCTTAAGAGATTGGGATTAAACAGTGGCCACACACATGGAGCCATAAAGAATAACAGTTCTCCGCTAAGATGACCTCACTGACAAATGGGAGCTGCTAATTTCAGGTCATCCTGGAGACCCTGCTTTCTTCCATCATATTTTTAAAGAACAGTCAACGTTTCGAGGTAAACTAAAAAACATTCCAATAAAGAATCAACATACATTTCTCTTCAGCTGAAAACAAGAGGGGAGAAAGTTTCTGGTTTGAAAGTTTAAGGTAAGTAACTGTGATGGCTAGTTTTGATTGTCAACCTGACTGCATTCAGGAACACTGCATGCATCATAGCTCTTGTGGTGAGTCCATGGGGGCATATTTGGAGATAATTAGCTCATGGGGGGCTCTGATTCAGCAGATTAATCTCTCGGTAGATTCATCGTGGAATGCTGTGGTGGTTGGTTTTGTCAACTTGACATGACCTAGAATCACCTGGAAAGAGAACCTCGGTGAGGAATTGCCCATATCATGTTGGCCTGTGGGCATATTCGTGGGAGATTGTCTTAAATTACTTGATATGGAAAGACCTAGCTCACTGCAGGCAACACAATTCCCTAGGCAGCAATTCCTGACCGTGTAAGAGTAGAGAACATAAGCAACGAAGTGAACATTCACTCATTAATTTCTCTTTGATCTTGACTATGGCTGTGATGTAACTAGCTGTTTGAAGTTCCTGTCTTGACTTCCTTACAACGATGGACTGTAACCTGGAATTGTAAGCTCTAAGTTGCTGGTTTACAGGGTATCTTTTATCATAGCAACGTGCACAAGACTAGAACAGAAATTGGTATGGAGGAAGCGGAGTTGTTGCTGTGATAGACTTGACAGTGTGGCTTTTATGTCTTTGGACTATTTTTTTTTTTTTTTGGAATCATTTGGAAGGTGGGCTTGGAAAAGCCATCAGATGTCTGAAGCAGAGCTAATGGGCTGTTTCAGTGGGAGCTTGGAATATAAGAATGCTGATAAGAAACATGGATGGTTGGAGGCTCCATTCACGAGGTTTTAGAGATAAACAATAACGCCGCCAGGAATAGGCATCAGGCAGGTGGTGAAATATAGGCTTCATAGAGCAAGTAGGTCACTAGTGTTAGTTCCTTGGGGGTTATATTGTATCTGGTTCCTTCGTGTATTCTTTCTCTGTTTCCTGGCCTGTGATAATGTGAGCTTGAATGAATCCTCCAAACTGTGAGGCAAAATAAATCTTTCATCTGCTGTTTCTCTTAGCATATGATTTCACAGCATATATACCACATACACATATAGTCTTTAGCCCAACAGACATGTGAATATGAAGCTTGATTGATGTATTAGAGCTACATTCTTGGTCACCTGGTTAAATGTTGTTTCTACCACATCTGGCTATCTATGCCCAATTGACCTTCAGAAGCAAGACAGAAGGGCATACTAGAGGAATAGGGAGGAAGAGTTCTGGAATGATGGGAAATAGGCTTCCATAGAAGAGTCCCAGAATGCTTTTACAAATCCCTTTTCAGTGTATTAGTAGCCTCTGCATATAGACAGCCTGCAAATATCAGGGCAAGCTATTTCAAAGCACCTAATTGGTTGGTTATATTTTTGTCAATTTGACATAAGCTAGGGTTATCTGGGAAGAGGGAATCTCAGTTAAGAAAATGCCTCCATCATATTTGCCCGTAAGCAAGTCTATGAGTCATTTTATTGATTAATGTGCGATGTGGGAAAGCCTAGCCCACCACGGGCATTACCACCCATGGGTAGGGCAAGCGATCCAAGTTTGTATAAGGCAGGTTAAGGAAGCCATTGAGAGCAAGCCAGTAAACAGCGTTCTCCCATGGCCTCTGCTTCAGTTTCTGCCTTTAGGGTCTTCCCTCGGGTCCCTGCTCTGTCTTTCCTCAGTGATGGGCTGTGTAGGAAGTGTAAGATGAAACAAAGCCTTTCCTCCTCAGGTTGCTTTTGGTCACGGTGTTTGTCAGAGGGCTAGAAAACAAATTAGGACTCAAAGGTGGAACCCTTATCCTGACTCACCCCGGTCTAGTCAGCCTGGGACCACATCACTTTTCCATGCCCTTTCTCAGATGGAAAATCTTTTTAGAGATCATGGGATAGAAAGGTTGTGCTTAAATAACTGCTTCAAACCCACTATATCTGAGTATAGAAGGAAATAAACGTAAAAGTGAGTGAATTATTCATGACCTGCTGTGTGTCAGACACTAAGAGCTTCGGACACATTATTTCATTCATCCTCCAATCATAATTCTTTGAAGTTGGTTTTATAATTCCAGTTTTACAGATAGGACACAGAATCTAAGATTAATGAGGGCTTGACCAACAGAAAATAAAAATTCATACACTTTTCTCCCTGCCCAACCAGAACCTCCCAGCTTCTCTAAGGTATTTTTTTTTTAACACCACTTTAAGAAGTTTAGGAAGGTCTCTTATGCTGCTCTCACCAAAAGCCTGTGTACAAACCCAGCAGTATGCTTAGCTTATAAGAAATTAATTTTAACCCACATTAACTATTGGTTCCCACAATGTTTACACACACACACAGACACACAGACACACAGACACACACACACACACACACACACACACACACACACATACACACACACACACACACACACACACACATGCACACAGTGTAGATTATGTCTGAGTATTTATGTATATATTTGCATTTGATAATCATTTGAGGTCCAGTTATACAACTTAGGAAACAGCCTGGTAAGATCATCAATAACTTGATTTATTTGGCTTAAAATAGAGCAGGAAAACATCTGCTCAATCACTCCCAGTACTTGGCTTCACACATGCTCTGCTCTTATGTTACATGGAAATTTTAAGTATTCTGTTAAGGGTTGGAGTCATTTATCATCTGTCCTTCCCAACATGCTGGGATAAGGAGAACCACTAATCATTACTCCTTGAATTTGCTGTTTTTCTTCTCAGGAACTCTATATCCTGTATAGATACTGCATCAATCTTGCAAATGCCTTTGAAACAATCTTCAGGCATGAAATTTTCCTTGACCTACAGAACGCATTGGAAATAGCATACTGTTCCCCGTGGATTGAACTGGGAGGCTTCAGTGGTGTCTATTGCAAGCAGACGTGGGTGATAGTGACTTCATTTCACAGACAGTGACCAGACAACTGAACCATAGCTGAAGCATCCATTAAGGTCTGGGTCTCCTGGCGCTGGAGAAAATTGTCAATAATAATAAAAGTTGCCAACAGTACTGACTGCTTACACTGTATGAGAGGCTGTGCTAAACTAAAGGTACAGTTACTACTCAGCCATCTTTTTTTGTATTAGTATCCCCCATCCCAAGAAATAAAATATCCACTGTAGATGCCCATTACCCCAGAATATCTGGTTCCACCTCACTGAACTATCCCCAGTCATGCAAGACTATGGTTTTCCATTTTGATGGGTAGGAGAGTCACTTGGAAAAATGTCTTAAAATTTAAGTTCCTGGAACTCACGATAATTTCTCTTTTGAGAGGTGTGAACTTCTGTCTAAAATCATGAGTATTTCTGGACCCTCCCCCGACAAAGGATGCATTGTGAGGTTAGATTTTAATCATCACAGATACAGAACACCAAATGCCATCATTTTTGAGAAATTATTTTATTATTTTTAAATTATATGTATGTGTCTGTATAGGAGAGGTATGTATTCTCAGAGGTCAGAGGTGTCAATAACCCCTGGAGCTGGAGTTATAGGTGGTTGTGACCTGCCTGATGAGTGATGCTGGGGATTGAATTCTTATTGTCTGGAAGAGCAATGTGTGTTCTTAACTACTGAGCCTTCTCTCCAATCCCATGAAGACCATTTTAACTCTCCATTAGAACTTTGCTTTTTTATTCATTCCTTACTATTTCCCAAGAAGCTTTCTTAATGAAGAATTCAATCCCTTTCACAAACACTGATATCTGAGGCATATAATAACCATCCATCAGTTGGTACATGAACAGACGTAGCAGAGCCAGCTGACACGCCTCTCCTGCTGCCCATCTTCTGACAACATGATTCTGATTGGTTGGGGGGGGGGTTTGAGATCCTGTGGCTCTTGAAAGCACGAGTCCATATCTTACCTTTGGGAGAGACAAAAGTTGACTGGTCCAAAACGGATTCTTTAACAACTGGTTGGCTAAAGTTGGTCATGCTCTAGCTAATATGACACAAGACAAATTGTGTTTGGCAGAGAATTTCCTTTAAATTTTCAGAAGTTGAAAATTAATTTTTTGGCGAGAAGAACCTTTGGCCATTCTTTCTTTGTGGAATTGCTACCTTATAACTTGGAAGTAACACACACAAGGGAGAAAAAAATCCTAAGTGGTAAATATGGAATGACAGAAAGAATAAATACATTTGACAAATTATAGTACAACTAGTTAATTATAGTTTAACATTTTAACTAGTGTCTATTGTATTTCCTCATGTTTTGTTCGGCATTTTTAAAAACTTGACACAAAGTAGAGTTATCTAGGAAGAGGAGCCTCACTTGAGAGATGGCCTCCATCAGATTGCCTGGAGGCAAGTCTTTGTTAATGATTAAAGTGAACAGGTATAGCCCACTGTGGGTGGTGTCACCCCCTAGGCAGTTGGTCCTGAGTTGTATAAGAAAGCAGGTTGAACAAGCCATGAAGAGCAAGGCAGTAAGTAGTGTCCCTCTGTGGTCTCTGCTTGAGTTCCTGCCTCCAGGTTCCTGCCCTGCCTGAGTTCCTGCTCTGACTTCCTTCATGAAGGACTACACGCTGGAAGGTAAAATAAACCATTTCCTTCTCAATTTGCTTTTGGTTGTGGTCTTTATCAGTAGAAACCTAACCAGGACAGTGTCTAATCAAAGTAGATGAAAAGAGCCAACGTTCCCCCAAATAATAAACTTTCAAAAAAGAAAAATCAACAACTGCATACACTTGAACTTTAATAAAATATTTCATTTTCTTTGCGCTGTTACAGATTAGGCCCAGGGTATTGTATATGCTAATGTTCTGCCACTGAGATACATTTCCATCCTTGAACTTAAAAAAAAAAAATTTAACCTTTAATTTTATGTGTGTGGGTGTTTTGTCCAGAAGAGGGTGTCATATTCCCTGGAACTGGAGTTACACATGATTGTGAGCCCCCATGTGGTTAAATCAACCCCAAGTCCTCTAGAAGAGGAGCCAGTACTCTTAACCACGGAGCAATCTCCAGTCCCTTGAACTTGTTTTTAATCAAGAAAAAGTAAGTATTTGTCTCAGTCACTATTATTTAGATTTTCTCTACAACTTTCAGCTAATGACATTCATAACTGACATAGAAGTATAATTGTTAAAATCCCTCTTTGCTTTGTAGAAGATAGCCTCAAAAAGTTATGTGACCTGTTCAAAATCTTCCAGCAAGTAAATGAAGGGTCCTGGATTTGAACTAAGATTGGATGACTCCATATGTTGAGCCCCATCTACATGTAAGGGCTGTAGTGACTGCCCTGCTTTAGAGCTGGATGGAGCCTGTGAGTAGGGGTCTGGGCTTCTTTCCTTATTTTAACTTAGAAGAACTCTTGCTAATAATATACTTTTCAAATTGGGCTTTCTAAGTTATAAGGTATATTTCTAAATATATAAAAATATATATAAGATATATTTCTAAATTATAAGATATAATTTAAAGACACGCTTTTAATGGCTAAAGAAATAAAACAGCATTATGCCATACTGCTTTCTTTTTATGCGTCAGGCAGAGCCATTACAAAGGATGCAATACTTGATCATTCTTCTCGTAGTATCTCCGACTTCAGGAGATAAGACCTATCACAAAGCACACTGAGAGGAAATATAAGAGATGAACTAGGGCCTTTTAAAAGTAATGGTTACTGTATGCTCCAACATGTCACTGAAAACAGTGTTATAAAAGCAAATCATTACATAATGATTCCCATTTCCCTGTGGGATTATTTCATAAAAAGGGTTGTGCTCTAAGCCCCAAACTTAGGATCCAATTAATTATAAATATAGCCAGTAACAAGGCACAAAAGCAAAATATAACATCATTTGAAATAGTAAAATTATGAACCCAGTCCTATAAAATGGGAATAAATATACTGAACATATTATAGCACATTTGGGCTTAGTGTAGAATCAAAGTAGTCATATAATATTATAATCATAAAATTCTCTACCATAAATCTGACCCAAAACTAACATGCTAGCAATAATAAACCCCAAACATGTAGTGAATGATAATTTTATGTGCTCCAGACTTTAGGTTGATTTTCACAGGATAATTTATATACCCACTTCTCTTATCCACATGAAATATCCAAGGAGTTAAAATTTATTTATTCCCTCATTGTGGAGTGATTCCTGCAGCAGGCAGAAGTATTCCAAATGCCCCATTACTCGAAATACTAGGGGAAGTGATGAGTGTTGTACAGATACCCACAGAAGAAGGTATGGTAGCTTTTTGTTTATTTTTGAGATTATAATGTAATCACAACAGTTTCCCCCTTTCCTTCCTTCCCTCCAAAGCCCCCTACACACCCCGCCCTGCTCTCCTACAAATTCATGGCCTCTTTTTTCATCAACTATTATTGCATGTGAAAGCCAACGGCTACTTAATTTGTTCGACGGTCCTCCTGGAGCCTTTTAGATTGCCCCATAGTGATTAAAAGCTAAAGGGACTGATGTCCTGATTAAAAACTAGAGAACTGTTAATTTATATAAAATATAAAGTTGAAGCCATTGAACAACAGGTAGGTAGGGTCTTAGCCCTTAAGAGAAAGAAATTCAAAGAAGTGAGCCTTAAGGTTTTTCTGGGTTAGTGTCTGGAAGCCATTTCCAGGCTACACTATAGAGAATATCAAAGCATGGACATAGTGGGAGGCCTATCTTAGAGGCTATCAAGGAAAGAAAGGCAGATCTGCAGAGGATTGGCCTGGAGTGCTTTCCTGAGTATAAGCTATTACAGTCACGGTTCTAAGTAATCTGTATCCCAACTAGTTAGAGACAAGACAGACCTACTAGTTGATGGGCCATTCAGTACAGCCATCAGGACAGTCCTACTTGAACAGCACTAGGGTAAATTAGTCGAGATCCAAGACTATTGTGAATCTGATACAGCACACATAAAAGCAATCTGTGAAACCTCACAATGATCAGCAAGTTACTCAGCATGTCAGAACGAGGTCCAGCACTCTTTATGAGAACCACAGCAAAATCCAGTTCCCACAATATAAAATCATGGTGTCTATGTCCAACCAAAAGTTAGCAGGTGTTCGAAGATCTGACATCAAATCCAGAAGAAAAATCTGTCTGGAAACAGAACCATAAGTTATACAGGTATGAGAATTATTGGAAAGTTGTCTTAAAATGGCTATTAGAAATCTTCTAAATATAGTCAATGAAATTATAGACAGAGAGAAAGAGTAAAATATAGGAATACTTTAGGGATTTTGTGTTATTGGTAATTTAATTCTTCTGTTTTAGTATGGAAGAGCCGCAGTAACATACTGGCAAATGCATAGTTCAAACAAAACTTTATTTGTATGAAGAAGTGTCCAACTAGGAGTCTGTGTATTGTACTTTGCTGATCTGTATACAGGAAGATACAAACACATCAAGGGAGACATGAAAGACTGAAAAGAATCCAATAGACATTCGGTAATGTCTGTGATTGTTGTGTTCACCAGTGGGAAAAAGTTACTATTGGCCTCTAGCAAGTGGAGTCTAGGGAAGATTCTAAACATCTGAACGTTGACAGAATAGTTCTCCTGACAAAATATTATCTAACTCTGAATGCTCAAGGCATCCGTTGTTGAGAAATTGTGCTGCAGGGGAAATGATCAGATCTGAAGACAGAGTTATGAAAACCACTCAACACGAGGCTTGAGGGATAAGGACCAAAAACCTAATAGCAATTCACCATCAACACTAAACAGTGTGATCTACAATATGTACAACAATTGTACAGACGTACATATTGTACAGATGTACAGTCCCAGAAATGGATAACCGTTTGAGGAAATAACAGAGAAATTTACAAATTGGCTGAAAACTATAAATCTGAAAAAAACTTAAAAAAAAGATTGAATCCTATAAAATTGATTTAAAATAGTGAAAAGGATATTTAAGGCATTCAGAGAAACGAGATAAATAAGAACAAACAGAGGCACAGCAGGAAACTGTCAGAAACCACGTATGCAGGAAGACAATGGAGATGGAGTGCTAAGGAAAAATACCAAGTCAGAATTCTATATGCACCAATATATCTTTTTAAAATGGAAAAAAAAAGATCTTTTTGAGAAACAAAAACTCACAGAAACTTTCACCCTAAGAAATGAAGAAGGAAGTTCCCCAGGCAGGAGGGAAATATACCAGATGGATAATGGGATCTACACAAAGGAACAGAATATGCTATGAATGGAAAATACCTAAGTAAATATTAAAAATATAATTTTGTCTCATTTAAAAATCCATTTAAAGGGGCTGACTGCTTAAAGCCAAAATAATGGCAGCATAGTATATTATGGGTCTCATGTAAAATTAAAATATATGGCAGCAGTAGCACCAAGGCTGAGAGAGAGGTTGGAAATATACTAATGCAAGAATCTGATTACTATGCATGAAGTAATATTAGTTATGGGTAGATTGTAAGACATTGAAGAGGAATACTAATACCCCTAGAGCAGGCAGGAAGAAGTAAGAAAGAGAAAGCTGACAAATTACAGGTGGATTTAAAATGAAATTACAAAACAATGCTCTAGTCATGAGAAACTCTGTGGTCCCGAGTCACCAGGACATCACGTGGACATTGTTCTTTCTTCCTTAGGGATCCAAGCAAACACTATCCTATCACAGACCTGGGGAATATTATCTCCCCAAATTGTGTGTGAGTGTTGACATCATAGTTTCAAATATCTGGTGTCTCCCAAAGTTCACCACACACATACACACACGCACACGCACACGCACACGCACACACACACACTCATGTACGTGCACTCACAATGACACACACACATACACACACTCATACATACACACTCAAACACATTCACAGTCACAAAGTCATACACATCCACATACATACACAGCCACACAGTCATGCAGCCTTGTACACACACTCATACATACACATATACATTCATGCATGTACACACTCAGACACACACACAGTTTATTTGGACAATGAGTTCTTAATACATCTTATAAATATTGGTGCAATTTTCAAAGAAAATGTCAATATTGTCATGATATAAATCTATTTTAAAGTCTCATTTAAAAAACCTACCCAGTGTTTATGATGAACACTTCTTACCTTTTACTATGTGGAAATCATTAAAGGGATCCTCGATTATTTTTCTTTATTTGTACCTATGGATTCCAGTTAGCCTTAGGGTGCCATTTTCTTTCTTCAATACAACTTTGCTTCAGGCCACCTATTTGTTCTACATTATGAAACATGTTTCTACATGTTTGTTCTGAGGCTCACTGGCCAAAACTTTATCAATTAATCATAAGTCAATCACTCAATTACTAACTTGGCTTGCAGACAGCTCTCTGCCCATTTGGATCACTGAAGCTACTAAACCATATATTTTATAATACAATTTGAGTTTACACTTGATTGGCTAGTCATTTGTTGAGTAGGTTACTGCCACAGCTTTAGCGGACATCTGTAATTTTGTGTAATAGGTGATGATCAGCATTTCTTATTTTGGGGTATTTTCCCCATCTCCCCTGAACCAGACTCTTGTGGAGCTGTGAAAAGATTCACCCTCTCCCTTCTAAGTCTGGCAACACTCATTGCCCTTCCATACACTAGTTGACACAGCTGGGACCATAAACCAAGACGAGACAGTCAATTTCCTTTTAGAGGACGACATAAATGCTGACTGCTCCCCTCCCCCGCCCCTGCCACCCCCGCCCGAGGTTGTACATATCAAGGGCCACACTTAATGAGCTTCTGGGAGCCACCCTCTATAAAGAGGTTCTTACATAAAAATAAAGGCAAATAGAGGTGAAGAATGGTAACAGAGGCCTGTTAATAGTAATTAACATCACTTAGTTAATTTAAAACAATTTAAAAATATATCACATACTTAGTGCTATTGAAGCCTTGGGCATATAGCAGTGAACACATTCTTTGGCTTATAACTTAGGGAATTCTAAGAGGTGAGGCAAGGCAGCCATAGGTCACAAGGGGTGAGCCTTCGAATCTCACACCCAATCCTATGCTCCCTGCTTTCTGTCCGCCTTCATGGAGGAGGCTGTAACATGAGCTCTGACATGCTTTCCCTCCTGTGATGGACTGAAACCCCCTTGAAATCATGAGCCCAAACGTACTGTCCTCCCTCAAGCTGTTTCTATGAGCTGTTTTGGTCACAAGGATGTAAAACACACGGGCTTTTCGGTTACACAAGCCAACCAACCTTTCATCTCTAACTTAACCTATTTCCTCTTAGACTGATGTCATTGTAAAGAGACTGTTAATTCTGGATGAGAAGCTAGAAGTACGATTGAAAACGGTGAGCCTATCTATTTGCTCTTGTTGGCTTAAAGCTTGTAAGCCCAGCTACACCAATGCTTCCCAAAGTGTAGCTCAGAGACATGGTGGGAGTCCAGAGAGCCTGTCAGGGCTTCCTCAAGGTCAAAACTATTTTCATTATATCACTAAGACATCAACTTCCCCTTTTATACATTCTTGCAAAAAATGTACAGTAGAATTTTCCAGAGGCTCTATAACTTCTATTAAGCCAGACATTAGGGAATTTCTAAAAAAAAAATATACAACCTTGACACTCTTTGTACTTAATTTGTTTTAGTTTTGGTACACATGACTGATTTTCATTAAAACACATTATTCATATTGGTATTTATATAAGGGATTTGTTATTATTTGTAAATAAATAGGTACACTTCAAATGTTCTCAATTTAATATCTAATATAACAAAATCAATAGCTATAACTTACATGGGCAAAACTCTCTGGGATCCTCAATAATTCTTCTTAGGAGTGGAAAAGAGATGAAAAATTGTGAGAACAGCTCCCCTAGACCAGTGCTAAGCACATGGGGGTCAGCAGGAGTCACAGAGCTACAGAGTAAGATATAGGCTTACAGGAGAAGTGCATGCAATATAAGTTCATGAACAAAAATGTCTGTCTTCTGTTCTTCTAAATGAGAAGTTCCCGCTTCTAATAGAATTGAAACAAAACGAAGCAGCAACCATGTTACTGCTGAGGTCACACACCCATCTGGCTTAGAGGCTGCCAGTCCTAATGAGGCCTAAGGGGGTAGAAATGAGCCTGTGGAATTCTCCTAAGGAAGCCACGCTTGCTGCCAATCTGAGTGAAGGGGCAGACAACTGGTCAACAAGGTAATGAAAAGATGGACAGTCAGGCTCACTCCACATCTATATACACATCAGACCAACTTATGGAATTAGCCAAATCAGTGATGACTGGCTGTTGTCGTGTGCCAGATAGATTTCTCAAAACCTGAGCCCTAGATTTGACAGTTCCTGGCATTCAGTAATGAAGCAGCAGGTGGTTTTTTTTTCAGCTATTACATTTCATATTAGCCTAATACTCTCATAGGGTTTTCTTACTTTAACATTTAGACCTGTACTCACTATGCTCTCTCTCTCAGAAACAGAGATCTCCTTGTGCTCATTCGGTCCTAGCATTCCTTTACAGACATGCTCCATCTCTATGGTAACCAAACTTCTTACTCTTTCCCATGTTGGTCTTCTTTGCAGTTCTATGATAGGCTTCACCAAGTGTTCCTGGGCTTAGAGTGTTTGGCTTTTGTCTTGTCAACTACCACAGGAGTTTTCTAGATCCCACAAGTTTTCCATAAGTTTCTGTTTCCCACAACTCTTTCACTGAGACCCCACAGTCATGTGCCACTAAGTTGCAACTGGATCAATGTTCTCTGCTGGTCAGAAGAAAATATAACTTCTCTGAGGAACACTGTCATCCATAGCTTATAGAATATAATATAATTCTACCTGGAAACAGGCCCATGGGGCTGAAAGCCAGATTTAAAAAAATAACAGAAAAAAATCTAGGCCTTGAAGTCCACGTATTTAAAGATTTGGTGAAAACTAATCCACACAGTCTTAAGAGAAAACAGGAAATAAGGAAGATTGCCCATGCTGATTTATGTATCATAAGTTTGATAAAGAGGGCTAGCAAAGCAGGCAAGATAGAAAACTGTGAGTATAAGAGAAATCATATGCAGAATAAAATAATTACAGGAAGGATGTTCAAGAAAATAGGCCAAAATCTATAAAATAAAAACCATGGATGAAAATGGCTGAATTACCTGGCCAGATGGACTATGGAGAGGTCCAAGGTGAGGGACCACTAGCAAATAGTTGGGATCAACCACATGCTGTGTGTGACCATGTTTCCAAATGATCCCTTTCTTCTACTTCAAGTTGCATGGTGGAGGCCACAGGCATTGTGAACCTGGACAAGCTTTCCCTACTATACTCTGTCTAGATACTCAACCCACAGAATCTGTGAGCATACATATGCACATATTTGTGCATGCACGCTCGCACGCGCACACACACACATACATGCACATATGTATATATATATTTAATTGCCACTGCATTTATTATTAACCTGAAGGTACTAGAACATAAGGAAGCTTCCTCAATCTGATAAATGCCATCTTCTCAAGTTCTACAGCAACCTCACACTCATGAGGGAATAAGAAGCTAGGTGACAGGGCTCATGATTTACTGCCTATGTATACACCTGACTCACTCCTTAGACAGTAATAAGCCAAGGAATGAAAGAAAAGGAATAATGTCTGGAAAAGAAGCACTGAACTAATAGAATAGAAAATCCAAAGGAATTTATCAATTTTTGGAATCGGTAAAATCATTAACAATTTAGTGTGATCTTCAAGATATAGTAAATACATACCAAGAAGATGTAGTTTTCAGTATGAGTCACAAAGGAAAAACACATCTCACAACTAATTTTTACAGCTTTCTCATGTGTAACACCATAGGAAAACCATGATGATTTTAAAGGATCAAGTGGGGTTACAGTTTAAAATAATATTTTTCATTTATTCTTTGAAAACTTCAATATGATACACTGATTGAACAGATGGAAGAGTTGAAAAAAATGTGTATTCTTATCCCCCTTTTACTTCTGAAATAAAAAGTAGTATACTGTGAAAAATAAATGTTTAGAAAATAACTAATAACATACATAAATAAGTCTACAGAAAATATGAGCAAGGACCCAAAGAAATCTATAAAATATCATGGGGAGAAGTTAGCCGATCTAAATCTATGGAAAGCTCTATACACTGTGCTGAGGAACCTGGAGACTGAGTACTGAAGATGCCACTTCTCCTGAATTAATGTGTACATAATACAGTCTAAAGAAAAAGCCCAGAATACTTTTTTTTACATAATTTATAAGGTCATTACAAAATAGATACATAAATGCAAAGGATATGCATGGCAAAGACAATCTTGAAGATGAATGAACTTGGTGTAGTGACAGAACCAGATGTCAAGACATATTATAAAGCTGCATTAATTAAAACGGAGGGTTTGGTATAAATATAGACGAGAGCTTACCTACCGAATGGAGTCATAAAAACTTGCATTCATCACTACCTGCTTACACCAATGTAAAGACATGTGGATAGGCTAATCTTCCCAACACAGTGCTATGTCACTAGGACCTGTCTATGAGAAGATGAGCACCAGCTCGACTCCATGCCACACACAATGACCCAGACCAAGTGAGTTGAAGACCTAAGTGTAAAAGGAGCAGCAATAACCCTCTCAGAAGCTAACATGGGAGAATCTGTGTACGGCAATGAGAGGTTTTGTAGAGTGCCCACTAACCATAAACAACACATTGGAAAGTTGGAAAACATTTTTCATTAGGAGGTGAAGAAATGGAATGGCAATCTGCAGCCAAGGGGAAAATACTTGCAATATTTACAGTGCCTGCTTCTGAAATTGGACTTTTGTCCAGAATGTGTTAAGAACTCCTAAAATCAATAGGAGAAATATGAAAATCTCTTTAACAAATGGCAAAAGGTTTAGACAAGTTTTACAAAAGAGTTGTCCAATATACATATGAAAAGATGTCGGGTACCATTATTCATCTATAAAATGTAGATCAAAACTGCAAGGAAAAACTATTTCACACCCATGCCTAAA
>CABHPR010125987.1:0-10853 GCA_902168415.1 Peromyscus melanophrys | reverse complement strand
TTTTTTTGCAAATAAGATTATATTGGCACACAGTCACATCTCTTAGTTTATACTGTCTGTGGCTGTTTTTACTCTAGAGAGCCGAGTAATTGACACAGATATCGTCTAGCACACAGACATAAAATAATTTACCGCTTAATAAGAATAAATAGATAAATAATTATGAGGAGCTCTTTATAGAAAAACATTTACAAGATTTGCTTGAGAGCATGGTCTTTCCCCAAGGCTTTCTGCATCTTGCCTGGATGCTTGGAATAGTAATAATGTGTTAGCAAGGTTCTATTACTGAGACTGAGATGGACCAACAAGGCCCCTTGGTATTGACTGACTCCCAGTAGTCTTTGTGACCTTCTTGGTTCTGGAACAGCATCTTTAGGAAGCTTTATGTGGTTTCAGTCAGTAGATAAGCACTCCAGTCCTACCAAGGATTCTCTGAGTTCCCTCCAACAGGCTTCTGCTCCCCATAACCGATCCCTTCAGCTCCTTGTCTCCTGCCTGACTTTGTTACTTCTAAAGGTTTATATGCTGGAATCTTGATATCTTTAGGGCAGTGCTGAGGAGGTGGAACCTTTAAAAGGTGGAGCCGAGTAGTAGATAAGTTAGGTCATAGAGGCTCCACCCTCATGCACAGATTAATGCCACGTCAGAAGGGCAGGTTGTTAGAAACTGCAGCTGCCTATGCCTTGATTCCCCTATGTACATGGCTGCTGCTCATTCAGTTTTTCTATCATGCTGTGGCACAGCCATAAGATCCTAAGCAGGATGTGGATGCCATGCCATTTGAACCTTCCAACCACTAGAATCATGAGTCAAATAGACCTCTTCTTTATGCATTGCCTTGCATCAGGTATTTTGTTATAACAACACCAGATGTGACCAGACATCCTCCGTCCTGCAGAGCCCAGGTGCTGAAATGGCTCCAAATCCTGATTTTGATTTATTCAGCTCCCAGGAGTGCTGGGATCAGCTGAAAGCCTTGGCAGTCCGGAAACTCTTTCCTGGAAGGGAGTCGAGGCAATCTCTGGTGGAGTTCCCCTCCTGAGTTTTCCTGACCCCTGGAAGGAAATCTTGGGCTTCATCGTGAGCAATGACTGAAGATGGTTGTCATTTTGGGATTAATTACTGCTAACGGGCCAGTTTGCTGCTGGTTACAGCCAGAATTGGGAGTCCTCCCCTACATTCTTTCCTGACTTGTATTCACATTTTTTTTTTTTTAAATTGGAGACTGGCTCTGATTATCTAAATGACAATACCTCATATCTGGAAAAATAGACCTTATACCCGGAAATTAATTCGAAGTTTTCCTGAACTTTTATAAGTCATGAGAAGTAAAGAAGGGTCTCAGGCAGTGATATGGTAAGTCCCTCCAGAGATAGGGCAATGTTTTCTCCTCAAGTCATAATTTCAAATTACCTGACGATATGATTTTTTGTTCTTCAAAATCTTTGTGGTTGCGCTATCCAACAATACCATGGCCCCACATCCAGAGTCAAAGATCAAAGTCACACTTGGCTTGAAGAACAGGTTAGGCATTGCCTCTGGTCTCTGGGTCATTCGTGAATCAGTGACTTCCAGTGATAGACATTCCAGGCACCAACAGTGTGTCACAGAACTATATGGCCTAGTAATTTTTGCAGAGCACTTTCTAGTCTTAGGTAATAGTTTACTCTGCCGTGGCAAGTTCACCATGGTTTAACTATTTCATACTCTTAGAACAGAGACATGAATATTTTGCTGTGTGAAGGTAAGTGGTTGGTGTGGGTAATTTGGTGTCAGCTATATTTTAGAGCTATGACCATCACTACAGAGGTCTACAGGAAGCTTCTGGGTCCCTCCTGGTGGCCATATTTCCTGTGTATAATAAGTTTTTCCAAGAAGTCTAGCAAAATATTATTGCTAAATTTCAATGAAGTTAAGATGCCATAGATTGTTAAATGTAACTAATTTGAGAAATGAAAATATTTTAAACACACACACGCACACGCACTCACGCACACGCTTCTGAGAGTCAATGAGATACATTCTGATTTCAGAGTTACCCTAAACTACAAATAGTATAAAGTTCCATAATGTAAAAATCTTCATGGGTTACTTCAATTTCTTAATGCTATTTGGGAGTTTTCTTTTGTTGAGGATCAAACCCCAGGCCTTGGACATCTATCAATGGGCCTATACTTTAGACCTCAATGTATTTGTACAGTAACCCTGAGCTAACTAAAACAGGCATTTCTTTCAGTTGATATACAAAGGAACTGGCTCAGAGAGGTTGTAGACGAGCTCAAGGTCACAACAGAATTAGGAGAGGACCACAAGTCTCTAAGCTCTGCACTCTGTGCTGCACCACATTCAGCCTTCAGGAAAGCAGGTACAACATGATTACCAGTGTTCAAGCACCTACTTCCTCTCACCACCCAGCACTGAGGATGCTTTCATTATCAGTTTAAACCAGGCATAATTCCTATTCCTGTGTTCGTAGCCTCCTTGGACCTTGGGGTAACCATCTCACCAAGTTCTGACCAATCAGACTTAAATGGAGATATGTTAAGCTACATAGTTCTGGGAAGTATTTTCTTATCGTTGTTTTGCTCTCCCGGGGAAGAGGACAGATGTAGCTGAGGTGACTATAAATCTTCTCATTTGACTGTTCCTTTTGGGAATACGGCAATGGTTGCAGGAGGTAGGGTGATCACATGAAGGAGAGATTAGAAGGATCAGAATCATTGGCTTTAATGTCACCAGGCCACTGTACCAGTATCCACAATCACTCACCTATTTATTGCTACATGGAAGAATATTTATTTTTGTTTATGCTATTATAAGTAGATTTTTCTGATATATTCAGATAGATGAATATGATGCTAACTGGTTTTAAAAAGGTGTGGAAATAAATGGTGGAAATTGGAGTGTTGAGATGATCTCAGGCTCCCCACACCCTGGTATTAGTTCCATGGTTCTGTTTCCCCTGTGGTCACTACCTGGGAGATGGATTTTACGGATACAATTATGTTTACTATTCAGTGGAGCTTAAGAAGTAGAGATTATGCAAGTGAGCCCATCCTGACTAATGAGCCTTTAAGCAGGACTACAATCATACAACTACAAGAACTGAATTCTGCCACAGGTCAAAGCCCGGGGGGCCCTGAGTTCCAGTGAGCACACCACCAGTCACCTCTAACTGACACCTGTGAGTTCAGCTGAGCAGAGAACCCACCCTGGCTATGCAGAGGTTGGGGCCTCAAGAACTGTGAGATAGTAAGCAGAGATGGATGATTTGTTGTGTATCCTCAGAAAAAGATTATGTAAATTGTCAAAAACTTCTGGTTTTCAAATAGTAAGAAAAAAATTCAAAAGGTTTTAAATTAAAAAATTAAAAAGAAATGGGAAATAGAATCAGTTGGAGTTCAAAAATTTGAAACCATGACCTCTCTTTAGTAATATCTCACTATAGATAAGGTACAGAACCACAACTAAAATCAACCATTGTTGCAGCCACAGGATGTAGTAAATCAAAGAAAAGTCAAAACAAAACACACAAAATCATGCATGCGACATTTGGAACACATTTCAAGGATATTCTCTGTATGATCGGTTAAATTTCTTTTTTTTTTTTTCCTGCCTTGCTTTCTGAGCTCACAGGAACATTAGCTTGCCTCTTCGGAGACATGGTGCCAGCGAACAGTCCATGGTTTCCTGGAGCTGAAATGATCAACGCCAGCCGAGGGTTCTTCCTACCGGTGAGGGGTGCTAAATCGCCTTGGGGCACAGGTTGAAGTGGGAGGGAGAGGAAATGAACAGATAGGAAAAGCAAAATCACTGGTGGCACCATGTCAAATACTCATGGGGTTCTGCTTGAGGACATGTACGTGATAGTCATTGGCTGGAGCTGGGAGAGGAGTCGAGATTTGTTGGTGAAATAAGCTTGTCTCCTTTTTTCTATACTTTTCCCTTCCTTTGCCTCCCCCTCTCTCTTTTTCTTTTTCTTTTATGAAGAAAATATCTCCTAGAATTATCCTATCTTTCTAACAGCCTCCCAAGTGCTGGGAGTTTTGGTGTACATCACCATACCCAGGTAAGCATTTTTTTTTTAAAAAAATATGATACACTTACATATGCTATAGATGTTTAGTACATATTTGAGAGAGCTATCTAGTAGGTACGTAGGGCTGAAGAACCAAATCAGAAGTCACCATCACACACAAAAGATCTGGTCATCTAAAGAGAGACTAACAAAAGAAAAGAAATGGTCCATGCTTTTACATGCCCAGTGCCCTTGGGATGCTGCATCCAACTCACAGGAGGCAGATTCCAAATGACCTGAAACAGTGAGGACGCCCTAGTTGTGGACTGCTGTGGTGTTCTGCCCTTCAACAAAAGGGTGTCCAGGAGCCAAAAGGCCTCAGGCACTCTCTATCTGGTGAACAAGAGTTTAAAACAGAGTTTTTCTCAAAGAAATTCCTTGACTAAAACACATGAACATGCTGCCAAAGGATTCAATGAACATAGGAGGAAATAGCCTCAGTGGTGACTGCCATTGAGCAATGAGTAGATGCCAGGCAAGTCATAACAAGAGCAGGGACATCTTGAAAACACAGGTAATTTCAAAATTCGCAGTAGTTAACTCAGTTAATGGGACAGGATGCCTGGTGGTTGGCTTTCTATGAGAAGTAAAGTCTATACATTATCTCTCTTGAGGGGCTTTGTCTCTGGAAATAATTTAGGTGCTGCTGAGCCTTCCTGGGGCCATGAACTCTTCTCCATGGCTGTCAGAGGCAGAAGCTTCCCTGACATGGATGCTAATGCCTGTCTCTCCCATTACCCAACTCTGACCCAAGCATTAGTCACAGTCGGCCTCACTTCTGCCATCCCACAGATGAGGTACATCATTACCGGTGTTCTGCTCATCAACCTTGAAAGAAGCCACTGTTATTAATGTCAGCATGTGAGAGATGGCAAGGTTGAAGTCAGAGAAGTCAGATGGCTTACTCAGGTTCAGGTAGTGTGGGAATTCTGATCCCAAACCCTTTTGACTTCAGAGGCAATTCACAAGCTTATATATTTAACCATCATGGATAATGAGCCTTGCTAAACTCTGACACTATGGTAGACGCTGGAGATAAAGAAAGAAATAATGCAGACTCTAGAAATGCCAACTATCCAATGGCCTCACTTCTTGAAGGACATCTAATATCACAGTGAAAGGACAGCCATCAGATACTCTCTACAACCTTAAATGCAAGTCCCAATACCAGACTACTCTGCAGGGGAAGTTAAATAAGTATCCTTTGAAACTCCTACAGTTATTGTGTGCTTAACAAAATTATGTAACATTATGGGTTCTAGGTATGTGCATAAATATTCAAGGTTAATTTGGAGAAATGAAAAGGTACAGAAAAGAGATCTTTCTAATTCTGCTTAGAATTTGAGTTTTTAATACACTGGGGAATCTCAGGGCTATATGCTTTGAGCTTGATGATGATGTAGGGTGCTATGGAGGATGAGCACAGGTCTCGGGAGCTGGGAATACAGGAAGGATAATAGAGGACTCTATCTGACCTACTGCTCAGGAGAATGGGTAATTCAGAGCACAGGCCCTTTAGGCTAGCCAGTCAAGTTCCTCATTGTTAGCTGCATCAGGGAATGTCTCCTGGGACCGCTAAGCCTGTTTCCTCTGACGGTGATAGGAGTCTCTTCTCAAAGGTTCCTGTGAGATGAAAGGAGATGCTGCATCGAAGACCTTTCGCAAAGTAAAGAGCAAGTGCTCAATTGGTGGTGTCCACCACCATTGATGCTTCCATTCCTCACGGGTGACTTGGAGTTAGCTTGGTACAGAGAAAGAGTGCAAGCCCGATGACCTGGCTCTTGCGGCGATGGCATTTCAGGAAGTGAAAGTGGAAGAGAAGGGGAGACCTTAGAAATTTAGGGGGAAAGGAAGTCATGGTCAAAGTTTCAGCCTTATACAGGAAACAGCTGGCCAGCATGATCCGAGGCTCTGGAAATGAGTGTTGGATGAGAAGCAGGGCTGTCAGCACAGGGAGACACAATGCTACATAGCCACCCGCAGCCCTTAGAATCCCCTTGTCCCTCAGGGACCTCCACTTAGGGAAACCAGATCCCTGACTATAGGCAAAAAAGAATTCCAGTTCAAAGGGAGACAAATAGTAGAGGAAGACACCATCCCATGACTTGTGTGCTGGCTCTTAAGGTAGTCAGTCTTCTTCCTTCCTTCTTTCCTTCCTTCCTTCCTTCTTCCCTTCCTTCATTTTCTTTCTTTCTTTCTTTCTTTCTTTCTTTCTTTCTTTCTTTCTTTCTTTCTTTCTTTCTTTCTTTCTTCCTTCCTTCCTTCCTTCCTTCCTTTCTTTCTTCCTTTCTCTTCCTTTCTCTTCCTTCCTTTTTTCTTTCTTTCTTTCTTTCTGACAAGATCTCACTATGTAGTCCCGGAACTCACTGTGTAGACTGGGCTGTCACTGTGTCACATAGATCCACCTGCCTCTGCCTCCTGAATGCTGGGATTGAAGGCATGAGCCACCACACCCAGCCAGAGAGTCGATCTTACATGTCTTCATAACAGCTAATGTATGTTCTTGTGGCTTTCTCAGTACAAGTCTCAAGGGATATAATTTATAAAAAGGTTTAATGATTAAGCAAAGTTTAAAACGTAAGATAGGTATAAAGGTTTAAAGTGTATAGCTTTATTTTTCTTAAGGGATAACTTTCGCAAATGGAATTATAGGGTGTTTTTTGAATATGATGTTTACATTTATGGATGTGAGGAGTGTTGATACGGTAATATTCAAGATTACAAATCATAATCATAGCTGCTGCTGTTTTTACTTTCTTGTTTAAGAGGACTTTGGAAAAAACACACTATCTTTGTAGGCAATTTTGGTTGCGCAGGTTGTGTGGAGGATTTGGGTTCTCTGTCAGGCCCTTCTTTCCCTTCCTTGTCCCTTAATACGCCGGATCTTTTCTATCCTGCCTCAGCTCACCACATTGGACAATTCTGAGGCCCCATCCCCACGGCCACCTATGTGTGTAGTGACCATACAGTGTGAACCACACAGCCCGTACAGCTGAGGGGACAATCTGCCACAGGATCAGCCCAGGTGTGCCACGGCTGCTGAGTTCAGCTCACCCACCTCAGTAATAGGGAGCATCAATGTGATCATGGGTCTCTTGAACCTCTATGCAGCATACTAATCATCTCCAAAGACATGTAGCTGTGACATGAGAGTGTGGTATTATCCCAATTGAACTATACTTCTGCAAAAAAAACATGAATTTTTTAGAAGCTCCCTCCCAGTTTCTCTATACCAAAATGAAAAAGGGCTAGAAGAAAACAGCTCCAGGCAATACATCTCAAACTTGTCCAGATGTACAGAGAAGTTAGCCCAACACAGCCTTGTCAAGAAAAACACACAATTCATCTCTTTAGGTACAGGGCAGACTGAAAAGATATTTCCCCATCCTCTCCCTTCTTTTTAGAAATAGAACATCAGCCGAGGTTGGTGTGCCCCCCATACCTCTTTCCCTGACATCTGTCTTCAGCACCACAGAATGCACCACCAACTCTTCACCCCTTCTTGCATAACCACGGGCATTGGCATCCACATCACAGCAGAAAAACATGTCCCTTTATCTGAATGCTACCCTGGAGATGTGTGGCCAAGAAGCCCTGCACAGCACACACCCCTTCCAGCACAAACATTCACGTGTTAGAAAAAGCAGGGACATGTTGTTAGGAGCAAACCTTGACCTATCAAGAAGATAAAAGGAGAAGAAATGCCTAGAGCCACAAGGAATCAATCCTTGGGTCATTCATCACTCAACAGAATAAAAGGAAGAGTGATAAGGAAGAGCAATTAAGCTTGGTGGCTAGGGGACTGCCAATACCATTAGTAGCAGAATAGAGGAGAGAGAAAGCCCCAGAATGATCCTAAGGAAGCCAGGGGTGGTTCGGTACTGAGTGCAGCTAATTAGAGGTGGAGGTGGGAAATGAGTTTTATTTGGCATATGCTGAGATTCAAGGGTTTAAAAGAAAAGGGTGGCTACAGAAAATGTGGAAAAAGTTGGGGGGGGGGGCGGTTAAAAGATTTTACAGTCATCCAAGACAGACTGTATGAAGCAGAAGCAGCAGGCTATCACTTACAGGAAGTAAAGAGTCAGAAGCTGCCTGACCCTTGGAGCAGCTCTACACATGGGAGGGAGACTCATAAAGACAAAGGGCGCCTGGAGTGACAAGTCTGAGAAATTAAGAAACAAAACAAAACAAAATAAAAAAACCAGATAATTCAAGAGGTCATGGAGGCAAAAGAGAATTTTCCAGAAAAACGCAGACTTACTAGTGAGCATCACAGAAAAACATAATGGGCTGGATGGTCACTAGAGACTCTTGAGAGGTTGGCTAGAGTGTCCACTCCAGGAGGAACGGAGGAGGCCTTGTCACCCAGTGCAGGTCACAAGGAAGGAAAGCAACCGGAATTATGGAAGAGTAGAAGACCTGAGCTGGAAGCTTGATCACAAAAAGTTAAAAATAACTATAGTTTAAAGACCCTTTAAAAAGAAATAAATGAATTTATTTGTTGATTTATTGTGCTGTAGCGCACATCTGGAGATCAGAGGACAACTTGTGGGTGTCGGTACTTTCCTTCCACCATGAGGGAGCCAGGGATCAAACTCAGGCCATCAGGCTTGGTGGCAAGCACCTTTACCTGCTGAACCATCTTGCCGGTCCTAAAGTTTAATGCCTCTTAATATAGTTCTGTAAGAGGTGGACTCACCAGGTTACACTGTTGGTCTTGATTACATACTTCCAAAGAGGAAGCACTTCTCCAGCTACCTGGCAGGAACAAACTGGAACCTACCTGAGGACCAAGAGGCTACTTCCTGGGATCATCCCAGCCAGAGTAAAAATCAAGAACCCTTCTGCCCACCCCTCAAAATGTACTAATTTAAGGTTGATATTAGCCTTTTTATAAAGACTATGAAAGCACCCTAAAAAGGGAAAATAGGTTTTAAAAACCTAGTAGGTCAACACTGCTGATGTGTAATTCTGCACCCCTTCCCTTAAAAAAAAAATCCACTCTTTTAGCAAGATTAAAACCGGGTCTGTGACTTTCTTTCCCTAGGAAAAAAATTTCAGACCAAAAGTATTCCTGTTGAAATCCCAATAAAGCTTTGAACAACTCCAAAATCTCACCTTAAAGTTGTGTTCCCCAGGCACAGGTGTTAATACTATCACTCACAAATTATACTTAAAAAAGAAAAAAGAAACTGATAACTAAAGCTATAATTTTTAAGTATTGATGGTTCCACATGCGCTGTATTGTAACGTAATCTTCACATGAACCCTGTGAGGTAAGGCGCATCTACTAGCATTTATTTTCTAGTTAAGGGAACGGAGGCTTGGATGGGCCAAGTTTCACAAGTTCACACAAGGAGATGGATAAGCTATGACATAAATCCAAAATTCATCACAAAATCATAATTATCCACTTTGTGGCTATGTAATATTCCATTGGGCTATAGGCCTCTAAAGTTATACATACTTGATTTTTTTTTTTAATCAGAAAGGTTTTTTTAAGTAGGAAGTCCCAGGAGAAACATTAGTCTGAACAACAACCAGTTCACAGGTTCCAAATCTGGTCTATCTTTTTCTACTGGCAAGCCCATCTGCCAGTTCTCCTAAACGAGAGTGACCAGTGCCCCTCAGTGCTGCACAGTCGAAGGTGAACAGGGCACTAAGATCTGTAGCATCTTTGTTCTAGAGACCTGGACCCTGTTCTCTCCTCTCCTCCCTTCCCTGGCCCGGAGTTGGTAGGGAAGAGTGGCATGTTTGAATGTGTGCTAGGCTAGAGCTCAAGGTCAAGCTTCTATGCCAGGGTTTTCTGGCAACCCCAGAGAAGTCCATGCAAAGGGTCAAGAGGCAGAGAAATACCAGATGAGGTGGCCTGGCTTCAAAGGAACCACAGCTTGCTGCCTGGTGGTCTCAGAAGATATTAGGGACTTTGGTCTCTATGTTTTCCACTGGACGGGGTGGTGCTTGGAGGCAGGGTATATCTGGCAGGTGCTGCCTGGTTTCGTTCCCTTTGGGTCAAAGTTCACTGCATGGCGGCTCAACTTTCCACGTACAGGGCACATCTTTTGGCTCCTGTAGCAGCATATGGGGAACATACAATTCCATGCCTTCAGTGTGGTACTTCATCTGAACCCGGAAGTAGTTGGTGGACCTCAGCATCAATCTTGGACAGCAGAATGGCTCACCCCAGGAGACTTGACCACCGCAGTAGCCTGGAGAAAGGTGAGGCTGAGGGCTTCGAAGGTGCCTAAGAGGTAGCCTATATAGAAAGCTTAAATGTAGATAAGAGCCCATGTTAGTATACAATCTCACACACACAGAAGGCTGGGGAATGACCCAGCAGGTGCCTTAGGGCCTTTGGTTATCTGTGCTCAAGGAGCTTCTGCAGGGTATTAGAACTCTGTCACAGAACACCACCCATTCATTTCTTCACTTTCCCAATCTTTTATTACGCATTCATTTAACATTCCCTGTTGCTTGGCATATCTAGTGAAACTGAATGGCTAGAGATGACTAAAATCCAACCTCTTCAAAGAGGTAGGCAGACGAACAAACATGATATCATATGATTAGGGGTACTCCAGAATCCAACAAGGCCATGAGCATGCAGAAGGATGACACACGGTTCCATCTGGGGCCAGCTAAGAACAAGTGAGAAGAAATGACACCTATAGGTTTGAAATATAAATGGAAATTAGCTAGGATCAGGGGACACAGGTGAGAGAGAAGAACATTCTCAGATGGCAGCGTGGTCTCTACAAGAACAAACCATGAGAAT
>CABHPR010125986.1:3463-19375 GCA_902168415.1 Peromyscus melanophrys | reverse complement strand
GCCTTTCCTGGAACTCACTTGGTAGCCCAGGCTGGCCTCGAACTCACAGAGATCCGCCTGCCTCTGCCTCCCAAGTGCTGGGATTAAAGGCATGCGTCACCACCGCCCGGCCCTAGACTGGTATTTTTACAATCATGATTTTGCCAAATCTTCTTCATATTTTGTAAAGGTTAGAGGTAGTTCTTCCCTCATCCACTTTCCCTTGATCCTAGCCTCCACGGAGTCATTCACTTTTTCCCTGGCTCCTAGCCTCCATTCACTTTTATTACTCATTAATTAAGTTTAACCAACGACTTCTTTGAATTAGTGCTGGCATCTGGTAGACACTGGGCCCATCGTCCCACACTCTGTATAACACACCTCTCAATGGCTTTTCTCTACCATTCATCATCCGCCAACCAGCTTTGCCTCTGGTCTCTGTGTAACATGTCTCTTGATGGCTTCTCTCTACCATTCATCATCCGCCAACCAGCTTTACCTCTGGTCATTTCCGTCTCAGTCTATGGAATTTCCATTCGCAACGTTCTCAGCTAAAATAGAGATGCCATCCTTTGTTCCTCATACCCAAATCAAATCCTTCAGTCAGTCACTCCCCTACACTCTAACCTGACACACCTCACTTTTCATTGCAGTCATCTCAACATCCCTGAGTTAACTCTTCAGGTGATGACAGGGGTCTCTTAAAGGACCTCCTAGCTTCTGACTTTTTCCCAGAAGAATGCTCTGTTGTGCTTTTCACACACAACGGAGAAAATCTTTTAAGTTAATCTTAAAGTCTTTTAAGGTGTTTGTTGTTTCTCATTTCTTTTTGTTTGAGATGACCTGGAACTCCAGAGGTCCACCCACCTCTGCCTCTTGAGCACTGAGATTTAAGGGTGTGTGTGACCACGTATGGCTTCATTTTTCAGCTGATCCAAACACTTCAAAAGCATTCTGTTGTATTTAGGACAAAATCAGAAATATCCCATGTCATCTTATGTTTTTCTCATTGTGATTAGCTTTTACTCGAAATCACCTTGGAAGCCCTTCTCAGACGATTCTAATTAAAGTCGTCTCCACTCCAGACGTCTGTGGTGAAAATCACAGCTAATGTTTACCATCTTAACAATCTTCGTGTGCCGCTCGGTGGCACTGAGTTTATTAACATTGTCTCGGGGGTGTCACCATCCATCTCTGCAACCTTTTCATTTTGTCAGGCTCATAGTCTCAGTAAGCAGCTCCTCCCTCCTCACTCTTGGCAGCTCGTGAAAAGGGTCTTTTTTATTCTGTGTGAAATTGATCGTCTAAGGGCCTCATGAAAGTTGAATCATATAGACTTGTTCCTTTTAATACATGTTTATTTCACTTATCCTAAAGTCTTCAAATCTCACGCATGCAATGGTATGTATTAGAATGCCCCACCTATTGTCTGTCTGTCTGTCTGTCTGTCTATCATCTATCTGTCTATTATATATGTATGTATGCATCTATCTATCTATTATCTATCTATCTATCTATCTATCTATCTATCTATCTATCTATCTATCTATCTATCATTTATCTATCTATCATCTATCTATCTATCTATCATTTATCTATCTATCTATCTATCTATCTATCTATCTATCTATCTATCTACCCCACCTTGTGTTTGTCAGCTCCTCATCCATGGACATTTGGGATGCTCCTGTCTTCTGGCCATTGAGAAGACTGTTGCCATGGACACAAGTGCACAGATGTCTGTTGTCTCCCTGCTTTCAGTTTCTTTGGGCATCTACCCAAGAGTGAGATTGCGGGGTCATAGGGTAATCCTGCTTAACTTTTGGAAGAACTGACCTACTTTTTTACCTTTTTTTTTTTTTTTTTTACATGCTTGTATCTCTTTTTGGAGTTCCATATTTTCATTTGTACCAAAATGTAAGCTTAGTAAGGGTACAAAGACATGACATTATTCATTGTTGTTTTCTCAAGGACAGTGTCCAAGTCACAGTAAATATTAACTAAGTACTTGTAGAAGTCAGGCAGCAAAGAAGGAAAAGAAAACCAAATGCTTAAAACCTTCCTTCCCAAGGGGCTGGAGATATGGCTCAGAGCACTGACTGTTCTTCCAGAGGACCCAGGTTTGATTTCCACCACCCAAGTGGCAGCTCACAACTCCCTGTAAGTCCAGTTTCAAGGGGATCTGATGCTGTCTTCTGGGCTCCACAGGCACTGCATGCATGTGGTGCACAGACATACATGCAGGCAAAAACAGCCACAGACATAAAAAGTACAAGATAAAATAAAAGCCTTTCTTCCTGACTACTCTAACGTCATCTCATCTATTCTTCATGTCATTTGCTGTTAGCTGTGTCCACCACGGCTCTGTCAGGACAACTGCTTGTCTGGTATTATTTGAGGGCAACATCTTTGCTTCACTCTTTCTCTCTCCCGGATTGTACGTCTGTGACAGGTGTTAGGTCCTCAAGTATTTGACCCTACATCCCTGAGGAGTCTCCTCTTGAGGATTCACAATGGTAAGGGCAGGCCTAAACAGTGTTCAGAAAGAACAGTGCGTGGGCCAGATACCAGCAAAGAAAGGGAGAAAAGACCCCAGGGGAGGCATTCTGGGATCAAGAGAGAATTTGTCCCTTTGTCTGATGCCATGTGACAGATTCAGGGCCTAATGTACTACAGTGCCTAATCTAAACTTAACATTTGGATTTCCTTAAAAACAACTGGTTTAACTTTTTTTTTGTCTTGGTTTTTGTTTGTTTGTTTTTAATTTTTTTTGTTTTTCAGACAGGGTTTCTCTGTGTAGCTTTGGAGCCTTTCCTGGAACTCACTCTGTAGACCAGGCTGGCCTTGAACTCACAGAGATCTGCCACCCGGCCCTGTTTAACTTTATTTTAAAAACATCAGTCAGAGGCTAGACGAGTGTTAGGGGCACTTGCCTTGTACGAATGAAGCCCCACGTTTAATGACTGGCAAGGGAATAATTTTTTTTTTCTTTTTATCAGGAGAGAGCGCGAACGCAGTCCCCCACTACCACAAATTATGCAGTCGAGTTTCCCGCATTTGGGGAAATCGCAGGGGTCAGCACATCCGGAGTGCAATGGATAAGCCTCGCCCTGGGAAAACCACCTTCGTGATCATGGTATCTCCCCTGCCAGGTAAGTATGGGAATAATTTTTTTAAGGAGTTGGTTATGAATGTGGATGATGAGACAATGACTTCCTTAGGAAACAAGAGGACAGACCTCCAAACTTAGGCTACACTGTAGTCCAGGCTGTTATGGTGTCTTTTAGTAGCTGAGGAATCTTTAAAATATGGCAAAGCAACAGTGAGACAGATATTAGTAAATATGGAATATTTGTGTGTTGCTCTGAAGGGTACTGCCTCCGTATCATGGCGGCTCCCATGGCTGACTGAAGACTCTGAGGGTGAAATCATGGCAGTACTTAAATACATTTCAGAGCTTCATACATGGGCAGATGGCAACAGTCAGCCTCAGTCTGGAAGTAGGGTCAAAGAATCTCTAGAAGACTGAGATAAATGAAGACTCACGAAAGGAGCACAGATTCATTAATTAATTCATTAATTAATTCATCATTCATTCTTTCACTTATCACTCACCTCATTCATTCACAATTCACTCACTCATTCTTTCCAATGTTTGTTGAGTAGTTTCTCTGTCCACAGTTTTGACTTTAGAGTTCACTGTTTAGCAGGACAGAAACCGTACCCAACTTCCTGTAACATGATGCGGTAAGTGCTTTATAAAAGCAAAACCAAGTTTCATTTGAAGCCTCAAAGAAAGATTAAGAAAGTCTGCACTACAGGATGTAAAAATATACAAATGTCATTTTCTATCGACATTTAGGAAAGTCACAGAAAAGATGACATTTGAGCTGTTTCTAAAAGGATAAGAATGTACATGATGCCACCTAAGATAAGTGTTGTTCAGGATGACACTTGCATTGTTATATCCAGCAGAGCCAAAAGCTGTTCTCTTCCGTTTTCTACAAATGGCTTCTCTAAGTGCTTGTCTATTCCTGGAGACTTCCACTTCCTTGTGCAAGTCTTACTAATACACTTTCCTGCTCCCATCCTGCCTGCTTCCCAAGAGGTCTGGAGGTGGCCACTTACTTCCTATGACTACCTGCTGCATACTTCTTTAAAGCACTTTACAGTCCAGCGCAGGCAATTTCTCCTCCTAACCAAGCCACAATGCACAAAATTACGTGACAATGTTGGTTACCATCACTTGCATAAGGCATTAAAACCTCAGCTTTGCTGTATTGTCTGTATCCCATTGCCCTGCCCGCCGAAAGGCAGGTCTTCTTCTAGCATAAGGACAGAGGAGCATACTGTGACTATCTTGGAGAATGCCACCTGCATTTGTTTCCTGGGCGGTGGTGGTGGGTATAACTAAATACTACAGACTGGGTGCTTAACACAGTGTGCTTCAGTTATAGAAGATGGGAAGCCCAATATCACTGTGATAGGCAATTCAGTTTCTGGTGGGGACACTCTTCCTGGCTTATAGATGGCCATAAACTAGATGTGCTCACATGCCCTTCCTCTAGGAATCTGGGTGGAGAGTAGAGTCTCTTTCTCTCTCTTCTTTTTTCTCCTGTATCTTTTTTCCTTTTGAGATCGGGTCTCCCTTTGTAGCCCAAACTGCCTAGAACTCATTATATCGCCCAGGCCGATCTTGAACTTGTGGACTGTTTCTGTCTCATCTTCCTGAGCGCTGTGATGTCTTTTATAAGGACTCGAATCCCATCAGTAGGATCCCACTCTCTCATGACCACACCTAACCCTAATTAGCTCCTAAAGCCCTGTCTCTAAGCATCATTACATTTGGGGGCTAAAGTTTCATTATTCAGAACCTCTGTGGCATATGGTTTCTGCTTTTTTCATATGGACGACTTATTTTCTCATAAACACACCAAACTGAAGAAGTCTGACAGGTAGGAATGTACACGTTCTGAGTATTTGAAAAAAGTAGTCAGGGCCGAAGAGTGAGCATAACCTCTTATCTGCAAACAAGGGAACAGGTCCAGGCAGGGAAAGTCACGTGATCCACCTTTCAAATCCAAGAGCAAGAACTGGGCAGTGTCTCTGAAGACAGAGTCAGACCTTGAGCATGTGATGTCTGGCCCTTCCAGGCATACTGTGCTACATCCTCAAATGGCTGGAAGACGTTGCTCTATCAGCCGCCATTACAGAATAAGCAAGCAAGAGCCCCCAGGAGACATCAGAGAAGGTTAGAAAAGCATCATGCTCCATCCCATTTCCCTTCACAGCAGAGCCATTTTACTCTGGAAAACCAAAGGAGTTTTAGTACTTCCTTGAGAAAATGGAAGCTACTAAAATGAAGACGTTAAATCCAGTTACCTCTCTCTCAGCAGAACCACTATGAGTTCCTGATGTGTCCCAGGACTATTGGCGAAATTACTAAGGCCACTCCACGTAGTTAAAAGGAGATTTATTTAAAGGTGTAACTCACAAATGAAGGGATAGGTAGATGATGGGTTCTGGAAGAGATGCAGTGCAGTCCGGCGGTGTTCTCTGGAGAACTTTCCTCCGTCTACCTCTCGCGTCCAGCTCCAGGAAACAAGAGAGCGCCACGCATCCCGATCTCAGGTCTCCAGGCCCTCCCTTGGCCCCGCCTTGTAGGCGTGATAGTTACGGAAGCCTCAAAGGGTTGGAACTTCCAGACCAAAGCTGGAATGGTTACCCACTACACAGGACCGCCTGGCTGTCTCCCTTCTTTGGCTCCTGGTCTTTCTAGTCTGACTCCATCTGCTCTGATTCTAGTCTGCCACTCCAGTTCTAAGAAAGGGAGCCTGACTTCCTCTGTGAAATACACTCCAACTACAAAATGCCTTTGTTCAGGCTTCATGTGAGTGGGGACTGGAGTGCCCACTCTACTGTCAATCATTTCTTCTATGCTTCCTCCCACCGAGCTGACAGGACTGAAACTCATTCTTGATGTGTTAGTGCCTGAGACAGAGAATATGCTCAATAAAGATGGAGAAAAACCGGGATTTTCTATCCTTTGAAGACAGAAGTGCTTTCTGATTTAATAGCTGTGTCTTACTAGAAATGTACCTCCCTATCTCTCTCTCTTGCTCGCTTGTTTAGAAGTTCTATAAAAATGAATAGTTAACATGAAATTTCAGATGAGCTTGAAGCAGATATTTGTTACTTCTACTGACTTATTTTTAGAGATTGAGGACTTTTTTTTTCTTTTGAGGAGTTTTCTTGTAGCCTAGGTTGGGCTTACATTCACTATAAAGCTGAGGGTGACCTTAAACATCTGATTGTCCTGTGTCCTGCCTCTACCTTCTGAGTGCTGGGATTTCAGGCATGAGCCCCCATGCCCAGCTTTATGGTTTTTGTAGAGCGCTAGAGACTGAACCCAGGTCACTGTGCATGTTAGGCAAACAATCTATCAACTTAGGTACTTATATCTCCAGTCTGGGATTTCTTCCCCATAATAATGATAGAGGTCAGAGCTATCTGCTCTTGAAATACTACCTTATGACTTGGCTTAATGACAAGCCTGTCTTAATATCACCACATTAAATAGACTGAACATCAGGAGCTACTAGGGAATGGGGAGAGATTGAGTTTTCCTTCAGTTTCTAAGCTGGGTCGTTGTATTCTTTAGGGTGAGTAAAACTAACTCACAACTGTTACCCATGCTATCTTTGGTTGGGGCTCCTCAGGGCACCCAATGCTCTAGAATTTTCATGTAGCATCTGTAAACTCATTGCTAATTGGAGTGTGGTCTAACCATATGGCATTTTAAAATTGTCATATGTCTAGACAGAATGTGTGTGCCCCTAAGCCATCGAACTCTGTTTGAGAAGTCACTTGTTTTTACTAGAAAAGCCACATTGCCTTGAGTGCATTGCTTATGGGAATGAGACACCATGTGGTCCAAAAAGTGGGCAGAGAGCACCTGCTACATCAACACTAAATCAGAGTCTACCGACATGCTGTATGACTCAACTTCTTCATCCGCACACTCAGCGTTACTGACATCGTCAGCTATGCATGTTAATACGCTAATGAGAAAATAACATTTATAAAGAGTGTTGTACCTCTTGGGGGAAAAAAAAATCTTATTTTCATTTTTTTAACAACTTTTGTCAGTCAAGATTCCACCAAAACTCATTTCCTCTGTGTTGAGAAGGCCTGAAGTACTCAGTCCCAGGAGGAACTACTGAGAAAGGATACCATCAGATGATTGACAGATGCTTCAAAGGTTAAAGGCATAGTGATGCTCTTCAGAGGATGGTGGGAAGAAGGAACATGGACACAGGAGGTAGGGCACCTTCTCTTGGATCATTTTGGGTTGAATGTGGCCATCATCCACCACACAGTAGGCAGTGTCAAGAGATAAAAGTAAGACCTCTTTTGATTATCAGGAGATGTTTTTAGGGGAAGTGTCATGTTTTCTGGTACTTCCCCTCCATAGGCTCAATCCTAACATTTGTGGGACTCTGGACAACTCTGCCACATTTCTACACAGAAAATGTTGACTTAAAATGTTCCAGTGTTAGAAATGAAGATGTCTCTGTGGTCAGCCTGTGTTTCCTCAAGGGCTCTAAAGCCAACTTGCAGGGTACCCCTTTATTGATCCCTGGGTGAATGGGATTTAGATGGTCTGAGGTAGTGCCTGGGATAGAGCCTGGCTGGAATGCAGTGCCCAGGCAGCCTTAGTGGACAGTATCTCTTTTGGCACACCTCACTTTTCTGACATTTTCCAGACTAAGCAGAGGGCAAAGAGAACAAGCCGGCACCACTTGAGGTGATTTACTAGAGATAGGCTTCCAAGAATCGAGGCTGGGATTCTCCCTGTGCACCCTTATCCTGTGCTGGCAGGCCACACTCTTAGGCTTACAAGCTAAGTCCAGCTCTCTGTCATCTCCTGTTAAGGGATTAAAAAGAAATCTTTTTGTCCGGGTGTTTATAAAATGCAAAGGTCTTTTGCCTGGCTAAGGGGTGGCCCAGTGGTTTTTTTTTTTCCCCACCTCCAATGGGCCAAAGTCACAAGCAAGCCATTTTTCATCCCTATGGGCTGGAAACATCAGAACAGAAGTTGGCAAAGCCCATAAATTGTCCCACTTCAAGACCAAATCTCTTTCTGTCCGGTGTACACTGTCCTCAGTGGCTTGGGCTACCAGAAGTAGTCATGTCACTGTTTTCATAGCCAAAGAGCATCTGAGCCCTTCCGGCTTCTGGAAATTTCCCTCATGTCCTCTCATCACATGACTTCATCAAGGGAGTTCCTATCACATCTTGTGCCCCTTAGACTCACGCTGCTTGCATTTGAACTTCACACCAATGGAGTTATGCTGGGGGCAAACTTGTATGTTTGAATTTGTTCATTCCCAGTGGAACACAGCTGGGTTATTAGTGTGCTCTTAGCTAGGGAGCAGCACATCTTGTGCTCAGACTTGAGCAAACAGGCTGTCTTCATGCCTCTTGCTCTTGTAACTGCTATTATATGCAGCTGCCCGTAATGGTTGAAACGACAAGCCAAGCCACTTCTTTGCTGGGTGACTTTGGATAATTGTCTTATTCATTCCATCCCCTTATTACAAACTAGGGATGCCACCAGCTATTGCATTCAAAGGGTTTATAGTCAGGATTAATTGATACTTCATGGAAAGTAGAACTGCTGCTTGGCTAATCCAGTAGCTAGTCTTAATCCCTTATTTCCTTTCTTCCCAAAGAGGATAAATGCTTCCCATTGCCTTCCTAGTTTCCTGAGCTGCTAATGGCTATCAACGTATTCCAGTGCTGGTCAAAGAAATAGATGTAACAGAGGCTATGGGATTGCTAGAAAATTCTCTGCCTCTTTATAAAAGGAATGTGTAAGAAGGGGTAGTGCTCTTGGCTACATTCAAGGTGGGTTTTCTGCCCTCAATTAATCCTCTCTAGAAATGCTCTCATTCCCTACAAAGGTGTGCCTCACTAATGCCCTTGTCATTTCTTAACCCAATCAAGTTCACAATCAAGAGTCCCCACCATACCATCAATTTCAAATTTTAAGCATCATTTAGCAGGTTACCTTTGGCTTGTCTAATTCAGCAATGGTGTTTAGAGTGCCTTCCATTAAGTAGGGCTCCCAGGTATCAAAACAATATGGAGGAGGACATCATGAGAAAAAGAAAGAAGAGAGAGAGAGAGAGAGAGAGAGAGAGAGAGAGAGAGAGAGAGAGAGAGAGAATGTCTTTCCATTCAAGATCTTTCCACTGACTGCTACAATTCAGATCTCTTTCCCTCCTATGTGTCGACATCCCCACTTGGCCTTGCTGTGTGTGAAATCCTCTGCTATTAGCACAGCCAGCTCTGCTTCATGTGCATTGTCTATTTTGCCAAATATGCTGGAGACTAGGTTAAGCAAACAGGCCAAATCATTTAGAAAAGGGGCAAGTGAAATGCTGAGACAAACCATTAATTATTTATTATTATATTTATATTATATTTTATTATAGTATTGTTTATTATTATTTATTATTTAGACAGGGTCTCACTATGTAGCCCTGGCTTGGCCTGAAACAATGTCGACCAGGGCAGTCTTGAACTCACAGAAATCTTCCTGCCTCTGCCTCCTGAGTGCCTTATGATGTCGCCCTTTAGTTTTCTTCCTGCCTCTTAAACTGTCTCCTAAGCTGCAGGCTGTAAGAGAGCACTGGGCTGCAGTGCTTAGAACCTGAAAGACATCTCCATGAGAACAAGGCTTGTCACCGGCTTGTCTGTTCCTGGCTGGACATATAGGAGCAGCATTTAGAGCTCAGAGGACCCTGCCTGTGAGGACAGCAAGGCCAGAGCTGCCAAGTAAGCTGATTCTCCTTGTTGAGACTCAGTTCCCCGAATTATTAACCTTTCTGACCAGGGATCTTCAATACTGCAATACTCTCATGACAAACCAGATTTTTCCAAGCTAGGGCTGAGGGCAGACTGGAGGCTGTGGATTGAACCACCATGTACAGCACAACCCAACTTGTCACCAGGGTCCAAGAGAGCCCTTGCTTCATTTTGTCCCCCGTGGAATCTTTCCATGTCCCCACATGTCACAGATATGCAGGCCACCTGCAGGAAGCAGGAACTATGCTACCATTCTGTCCCTGGATAAAGAAGGGAAACCCAATCATTGCAAGCGACAAAAACATGTGCATGCTTACAGCTTGCACCAAGCTGTGACTAGCAGAAAACTTAAGTGAGACAAATCTTATTTCCAATTCTGCTATGCTTTCAGTGCGCATCGTAAAGTCCATGTGCTAGAAAATTACTCCCTGGAGTGACGGCGTTGGGAGGTGGGGCCTTTGATGCTGTTATTTCAAGAGTGGGTTAGTGGTGGTGGGAGTGGGTTCTGAATGAGGTAGACTAGTTGGGCTGCAGTCCTGTCATGACCTCTCTAGCATGTACCTGCACATGTGTGCATATGGGCACATGTGTGCATGCTCTATCACCCTGATCCACTCCACCCAGGGGGTGACCCTTCCTCAGGTGCCAGCCCCTCCACTGTGGCCTCTGCAGCCTCCTGATCTGAAGCAAAGAACTGACTCTTTATAAATGATCCAGGCAGTGGCACAAAGCAGATGAAGATAAGGTGTTGTTAAGGTTGCCGATTAATATTGTAGGGGGTGAATCCCATCTGAGAAACGTTGCCCATAATGAAGTAAATCAGCTGCGATCAATAGGCAAGATCACGCTTTATGTAAGTGATGCCGTGGGTAATGAATTTTCATCAACTACTTCAAGTGACAAGGGAAATGGGCTGTTTGAAGAAACTCTGTGACAAATTCTCATTTAATGTGCTTAATTACCTCCCAATTTGTTACCTGTGGCAGAAGTGTTCGGATCTTTAATTTGCCGAAAATTCCCAGCCTCTCTTCTGCCTTCATTCCCTAACACACCCATGAGTCCAGAAAGATCACAGTTCCTTTCTCCGAGTTTGCATTTCTGCTCAAAATAACTTTGGCCACTTCTTGAGCACACATAACCACACAAACAGCATCTGTGTGCTCCATTTGTGTGTGCACGTGGGTGTATACATGTGTGAGATACATGCAAGAAGTCAACCTTAGGTATCCTTTCTCAGGAGATAAACTATTTTTTTTTTTTTTGAGGCAGGGTTACTCACTGAATCCGGAGCTTGCCCATTAGCCAAGGCTGGCTGGCCAGTGAGCCCCAAATATCCACTGGTTTCTACTTCCCCAGCTCTGGAGTTACAAGCACAGGCCACTACAGCCAGCATCTTAGGTTCTAGGTCTTGAACTGGGGTCTTCGTGATTCTCATAGACTTGCACTGTACCTGCTGAGCTAGCTCCCCAGTCTCCCAGGCTCCACTTGTTAACGAGCCCCAACTGCTGCCACCTTCAGCGTTTCTCAAGCTCCTGCAGCAGGTTTCTCTGCTCATGAAAACCTGAGCCTCGCCAGCTGGGGAGGTGTCACGGTGCTGGTGCTGGAGTGCGGCATGTCTGATGGACGTCTTTGGGACCCATCACAATGCTCCTCTCGATCCGTTGCTGACACATGCTACTAGACACATCAGTCTGGAAGTGCAGAGTCTGGCACCATGAGCTAAGTTGGGAAAATTTTGGAAGCTGTATATGAATTTGCTCTGTTCATAGCTCAACCTAAAGAATAATGTTGCTTTGGGTATACTTGCTTAGAATTCCTAAGTACTGCAACTTAGGAAAAAAAACATTAAAAAAAAAAAAAGCTCAACCCCAAACCCATCTGTATTCAGTCTTCTGCATCACTTCACTTTATGTATTCTCATGTCCCCTCTGGCACTGGTGAGATTCTGAGGTGACACTAATCCACGTGTAATCTGAGGTAGAGTTTTGTAGCAGTACTTTCCTATTGGGACTACCAGTTCACAAATAATGACACAGAGACTTATTACCAATTATGATAGCTCGGCCTTAGCTTAGGCTTGTTCTCAATTAGCTTTTATAACTTAAATTAACCCATTATATTAATCTATATTAAGGCGTTACCTCACCTCCATACTGCCCATCCTGCTCCTAAGTCTGGCTGGTGACTCTGTATTTCTTCTTCCCAGAGTCCTCTCTGTCATTGGAAGTTTTGCCTAATCTCTTCCTGCCTAGCTATTGGCCATTCAGCTCTTGATTAAATCAATCAGAAGGTGCCTTGGCAAAGACACAGCTTCACAGTGTAAACAAATATTCTGCAACAGAGTTCCACATAAATCTGAGGTGGCGTTGTGTAAAATGGTCTAAGCAGCCAGCCTGTGTTCCCTGCTGCCTTCCAGAAGTCTATGTTGATACCTATCCTCCTTCTCCTTTATTCAAGTTCTAATCCAAAGTAAAATAGCTTGCAAGAGGTCAAGCTGGGGTTTGCATCCAGAGGTATATGACTTCCACTGACGTCTTCAGGCCTTTAGTGAAGAGGATCCTGTTTCTATAGATATAAGTTATTAAGAGAAATCCTTTGCAGTAGAGTGAAATAAATCAATATCCCCCTCTCTGTCCTTCCTCCCACCTTCTCTCTTCTCCTCTCTCCAAACGATTTATCAGAAAGGAAGAAATATTCAGACCCAGCCCAGACATAGAAATTCCTCATATTGGTACTCAGAGGGAAATGACTGGCTCATTCTTTTAGATCGTGGGATAGATATTCACAAGTCCTCTAGAAGGGACTTTCTGATAGCCAGACTACCAAAACATGTCCAGAGGCTGTTTCAGACAGATCCCCATCTTATGCTAAAAGTACTTCCTAGTCCTTAGTCAGGCCTCACCCCTGCAAGCTGAAGCAGGAGTACTGTGGCTGAGTACAGTTGAAGCTGTAATTGCATTCACAGATCTTCATCCAGAAAGTCTACCTTTTTTAAAAGTCCTTATCAAATAATGATGTATAGAAAAGCCAAAATTATTCTTTGCAAGATCAGAAATAGCATTTCTATTTGCTGTGTAATTGAATCAAGAGCACTTCAGTTTTGGCTCCTATCTCTGAAACCCACTCCTTACCTCTCTATCCAAGTGAGAAATAGCAAAGTACATAAGACACAAACAAACTTTCTTAAAGGTGCAGAGGAAATCGGTTCTCCCTTGATGTACGGAATATGCCTGGTATCAATTTGGTTTCTGTTTCACTGTAATAAAGCAATAGTCAGCCTAGGTAAAGACTACTGAGCAAGGCAATGAGAGAAACATTCTCTAAAATGATAATGAGCAAGGCTGACTCTCCAGCCTCATCCCCAAGTGAGCCCATGTCTTGTTGTGCACAGCAGCACACAGGACATTTCTTCTTGGATGGCATTTCATCACCAAATTCAACATGTCAACTGAATATCTCTCTGCTAACCACCTCCAAAAACAAATTTCCTAAATGCTTCCCAATTCTGCCAATAGTACTAGTTAGGTTGAAGGTTTTCAGAGAGAGTTGGATTTCTTTTCTACATTCTGTCAAACCCAATATTCACTTATATTTCAACTGGAAGAATTCAACTAGGCCCCTTGCAGTGTATTGTGTTGAGTGCTGGGAATAAAATAACCAGTAACCATTGCCTCCATGGAGCTTCAGAGCCTGTGGAGTGGCCACTCACTAAGCAGGAGTTTAGAATGCAGTGTAATTAGTGGTGGCAAGGTGGGAGGGACTTGTGTCTATGTACATTGGAGGAATCTTGGAGCAAATGTTGGCCAGGAGATTACAGCAGATTTCCTTGAAGAAGTAGCCTTGTAGAAGTTAGTTTGGGAACAGGGGGCTGGACAGAAGGAAAAGTGAATTCTCAACTAAAAGAACATTGAAGTCTTAGAAATGAGAGAGTACTAAGCCTTATGTCTGGAACCTAAAAAGCAAGTGAGGAATGAGACAAGGTTGGAGGGGCCAGACCCTAGAGGAGCTTTGAACAAAGGGTTATGTGATCGTGCTTCTGAAAGATCACTCTGGTGAGAGTAGAGCTGTGACTGGAGAGCAGAATGACTGGAGGGGCAGCATCTTTGGAAATGGAGAAAGCAACCAGGGTCATTGTGGAGAGAAGACTGTCCTGGGCTATGGCAGTGACCACGGGGAGAAGTGGACACATGCTGTGGAATAATCCTTCTGTACACTGTGAAGATGTGTTGCTCTCACTGTTAATAAAAAGCTGATTGGCTGATGGCTATGCAGAATTTTCAGGGCACAGAGAATGCTTCGGAGAAGGGCAGAGCCTGGGGAGACGCCATGAGATGCAGAGTGAGCAGGATGGGAAGTATGCACATGAGGTAAATGAGCCTCGGGGCAGCATAGATGAATAGGAATGGGTTAATTTAAGTTATAAGAGCTAGCTAAAAACAAGCCTAAGCTATTGGCTGAGCATTTATAATTAATATTAAGTCTCTGTGGTTATTTGGGAATTGGCTGGCAGAAAAGAAAAGTCCACCTACAGACATACTCAGAATCATCCTTGGCCTTGGCTCCTTTAGTGACAATCCCAGTAGCCATGGCATGATCTGTCAGGTAAATGCTCGAGGGCAGCAGAGAACTATGGACCTGTGCAGCCAAACTCACCGATTCAAACCTTGATTCAGCTCTTCACTAGTTCTTGAGACCACAGTCATTGACTCTCTTGGTTCCTTTGTTTTCTCAAATGTGAAACATGGATAGCAATGGTGCAGGTTCCATAATATGATGGCCAATGCACATAATGTCAGGTACATGAGAAGCACCACTGCATATTACTTATTTGTATTAAATGTGTTTGGAATTGTCACTTCTTTAAATTCACAATCACATCCCATCTTCCAGTTGACCCCATGATGACATCTTAAATATGTTTCCCATGTCATTCATTGTCTGCCTAATTCTATTCTGCACATAGAATTGGCTAATCTTCAAGACATCTTTTATAAGGTCACTCTACTTTTCTAGATCTTATAAGTTTCCTGATTAAGTTCAAATCTCAAACCTATCATTCAAATGACCCCCTTAACTGCTCTTACTTACTCTTCCCTTAGCTTACCTCTCAGTATACCTTTTGGGTCTGCAAGAATTTAAATTTTCAAAATTTCATGCACTATCTGTGTTGACTTGTGATGTATCTTATCCATGTCTATGGGAGCTATCTTGGATTGTATATACTTTCCTAAAAGCTATATTGAGCAGATTGTTCATGAGAGATTCTTCATGTCGCTTCACAATTTTACCCGGCATATCAAGTGTGTCCTTAGGGAATTATTGATCTATCATCAATAAACAATTGGCTTTGTGAGATCATCTTCCCAGTGGTGCTATATCCCTAGTATTTCTGCTTTGCAAGTTTATGTCACTGTGTTACAAATGGCAATCTATACATTATTTGCATTGTTTTTATTGATTTATTTACTATGGAGGGGAGCTAAAATGGTTTGAGTACATGGAGCTCATTTGCCATTAACAAACTAAACTAAGACACCCAGTCTTGTCACAGAATAATTAATGCAGAAGGACATACTACGATGACTGGGACCAGTGTCCTCTACTGACATGATAATATCCAAAACCAATTTGGTGTTCTTTTAGCATCAGTGGTTTAACTGGCTTTCAGGATACATTGGCATCTCTTGGAATGAGCAGCAATTATGTTTTAGACATACAGGAATTTGCTTCATCAGGGTTTCAAGAAGAAATTACCCTTGAAAATAGAGAAAGACTGTGGGCTCTGCTCTTTGACTTGCTCTTCTCTTCCGCCCAGCAGACAAATTCCTGCTTCTTAGCTTTCAGTATTCTGTCCCCTGCCTAAAAACCTCCCTGAGCTGCTTCTGCCACTTGAGCAAGGCCTGACTCTAGGTCCTTTTGACTTCTGGGAAGTCTTCTTTAATGATGACTATTCACACTGAACATTCTCTTCTTTAAGATTCTATGTCTATTCTTTATGCTTTTATCTTTCTTATGTGTGTGTGTGTGTGTGTGTGTGTGTGTGTGTGTGTGTGTGTGTGT
>CABHPR010125985.1:0-18653 GCA_902168415.1 Peromyscus melanophrys | reverse complement strand
AGAGAGAGAGAGAGAGAGAGAGAGAGAGAGAGAGAGAGAGAGAGAATATTTAGTAAATACAAAGAAAAGGGAGTTCACAAAAGAACAAACACCAATAAATACATCAAAAGAGTAAATTCCAGAATTAATCAAAGTAATTCAAGTTTTAAAAAGTAAAGATGAGCTTCCACCATAACTATAGCAATTAAATAAATTTTTTAAATGTTTAGAAAGAGATAATTTGAGGAATTAGGAAAAGAAAAATGCATCTAATATGGCGAATTTATCATAACAAGAGTAAAGGGAAAATAAAGAATCAGAAAAAAATTTGATGAAAATATAAAAAGTACTAAAATTATACATATTTCTTAGACTCAACAAGATATCCTCTAGGTAAAAAAATGTTATCACTTAGCTTTAATTTGGGGCTTGGTGCTTAATTTTAAAACCCAGTGACTTATTAACATTTTAATAAAAATTATATATTGACTTAGGTGGGGTTAAAATTTTTAAACTGGTCATCTCTTAAGGAAAAGAACAAAATCTCAACTTTCTTCCCAGCCAGGTTTCGCTTTGTACACTTTCCATTTCTCCCCGCATAGGTCTCTATGTAACTGTCCTTAAAGGAAGCAGCAGCAGCAGCAGCACGCCAAGAGCTTGAGCAACACCTGTTGCCTATTCACTCAGTCAACATGTCAATCAGCAATAATCACCCACCTGAGTCCCATGAACGCTAACGGGTTTGTGTGAGAGACTGTGTGTCATTGCTAAGCACAGAACCCGCCCCATAATGAACGCTTGATGAAGAGTAACTTTTGTAGAAATACTTAAAATAAATACCATGTGTCTTTGTATGTTATTGACTACTCATCCTTTAAATGTGGAAGTCTAAAATAATATTGAAATTTTGCTCCACAACATGCAAAAATAATACCATCTTATTGCTATCATGAATAGCACTTAGGAGGAATTATCCTGTTCCAAATAGTGAACAATTCTGAAAAACAACAACTTATATCTCTACAAAAGGGAAATCATCAAACAAGTTGGTATGCTGGTAAAACATGGCTCACCATACAATTACTAAGGTTATCTCATGTAAGTATCAGATGGCAGTTAGTGGAAATTTACATGGACCTCTATTTTCTTATTCATACAACCAGGGACTAGGATAAAGATGATTCTTGGTCACTCCGAGCAGTTTTCTGCCACTTTCCTATACAGACTTTTGGTTTGTTATTAGAGTAGATTGGGAGGTAGGAGCAGACTTAGAAGCACGTACACTTGGCTACAGAACGAGAAAAATAAATGGGAGTGAATAGGGGAGACATAGTGCTAGCTAGGCTTGTTGAGGGGTGGGGGGTGATCATTGCAATGCAAATAATGCCCCAGGAGCTATGCAATATGGCATTTCTTCCCGTAACTCCATTTGTTTCCAGTAACAATCTCTTTCCAGAGTTGGGCTGCTCTTGCCATCTCAGGTGGATGTTGTGAGCACACAGTTTGATGGTGTTTTGTCTGACCTGCTGCTTCCATCTGCTACTTGCTAAATATTCTTTCTCTCTTTCTTGCTATACATAAGCTCACTCATTCAAAACCGAAAGCACTGTGGCAGCTATTGTAGATTGCTCTCTGGACCATACCAGGCATTTATTATGTTATTTGAAAAACATGATTTTAAATGCATCCTTAGACATTCATTGTCAATCCCTCACTGCTCTATGCCGTTGGTGACAGTTGACTTCAGATGTAGCCTCTTGATGTTGAGAGATTCCTGTGGGTGCTCGCTTTATTTTTGAGAGCTTAATTAATTAAAAGCATAAAGGCAAGGAGTCCTTGGGTCCCTGTCCCACAATTGTAGTTGAGTGACATTTGCTAATGATTCCCTCTGTCACATTTGGATATGCTTCAATCTTAGAGTCAGAGTCCCCCCCTTCTAGGTGCTTTCCACGCTCGGAGGTGAGAAGATCACACATTAATAAGAGCTGGAATAGTTTTCCAAAGGAGTTAACACCCGACTGATAGCTCTGCTGAGGTCTGCCTTTATAAAATGGATGACATACAATCTTTGCAATCAGAGGTGCGGGAGAACAAATTTATCCATGAGAGATTTTGTTTCTCTTCTGACAGCATTCTATCCAGAAAGCAATCTCCAGCTAAGCTGCATAGCGGGTTGCTAGGGATGACGAAATTCATGCCATGGATTGCAGTGCTACTCTGCCCTCAGCAAAGTACATGCTGCTTCTACAGTGTTGGAATGACTTTCTACCTCAATTAAAAGCAAAGCCAGTGGCCCCCTGTGACTTCCTGCCAGACCAAGAGAACCTCCAGGCACATACTGACTTTGTAAACTCCTTCTTATATGGAAAACTAAACTATCTGCCTTAAAAACTTCTCCACATAAATAACACTTGTCAGTTATAGTCTGTAATTCTGAATCAGCAGCTAAAAAATCCAGTTCAATTCCATTAGTGTCTAAAGCAAGCCTGGGCTGATAGGACTGTCAACAAGATGGGCCCAAGGACACTGCCTAGCATCATTCAGTGGTTAAGTCGCCATATCCACCCAGCCTGTAGTGTAAGGCTTTTGCCTGCTGTGCCCTGACTCCTCGACTCCACTTCATCTAATTTCTCTAGGTGTCAAAACACATCTCACTGGGATTCCACATGGAATGTTGCTTGTCATGAGTACACTATGTCAAAAACACAGACAGACATGTTATGTCTTTATGCAATGCCCGAACTTATTGAATAACAATAAATTTACAACGTATGGCAGGTTCAATAATGTCAATTTGCCACATACCCCCCCTTTCCTTGATAGCCCTAGCCAAGTCAAGTACAAGTTCATTTATTCCAGTTTTGATTACTAACATTAACCCTAGGATCATGTATTACACATCGCACAGTAATTATAACCATAAGTGTGTGTGTGCAGGTTGCAGAATGGCTGAAAGAGTTAAAGATACAAGATCTTTCAGCAGTTTCAAAGAGGCCCGAGAGGCCAAAGTTGAGAAACAGATAAGGATGCAAGGGTATCTGTCTTCATAACATAACAAACTGAGCCATACTGCAGAAACGGGGAAGAAGCTGCTGAGGCTGCTGGCTGCTGACTGTAGTAGGGTCAGGATGCAAGGTTAGAGTTGAGCTGTAAGAGTGAGGTGAAGGAAAATGAGTCTGGATGGATGAACAGGACAGACAGATGGCAATTTGAGTTGGCTGTAGAGACTGAGTCAAGATAAAGCCCCTGGGACAGCTGGGAATCCTCTGCCTGTGGGTTCTTGATTCAAAACCCAGGTGATTAAGTGACAGGTCAGTGAGGATCATTGCCATAGCAATGTTAGATGTCTTCCTCATTATGGAGTCCAGATAAGGATCTTCTCACATCCCATAAGTTCCTTTGTCTGTTTTGTTCTAGTGTGATTTCAATGGTTCACATGCCTTTATCCACCCTGATGAATGTATGGGGTGGTACCCTTTCTATTCCCAGGAGTTTAACCAGTCTGAGATGTATGGATGATGCTAAACAGATGGTATAGTCATCCTCCAGCCTCAAAATGGAGTCAAAAGCTGTGTGTAAGAATTACTCAGGGCACAGTCTGAAAAACCACTCTTTTAATGAGATGGAGTAATAGAGCAGGGTAGCCTGATCCTCAGTACTTCTCCCATCCACAAGGCTCAGGTGACAGATTCTATTATTAGAAATCCCAGAATAAGGGATCATGGAGGTTAGAGCATGTTCATTGTATCTGAAGACCCTAGCAATTTCCAATGTGTCTACACATGCAGGCTGCGCCCACCTCTCCTATCAAATGTAGTCACATGCCAAATGCATATACTTATCCAAGGACTATAAAGTCACAGAGAAACATGGTAAGAATATCTAGGCCAGGGTCTGACGCTGATCTACTGCTTTCTCAAATTTGAAGCATGTCAGCTTCAGTGTTCACCATTCTCTGTGGTATTGTTGTAGCCCTGCTACTCCAAAGCATCCTCCATGACAATGCTTCCCCAACTTCTCCACATCACAACAAACACAAAAACTTGCCAGGAGAAACAAGAAATGCAGGAGAGCAACCCAGCTCATATCCCCATAATCATCCAAGTGTCCAGCCATCTTGCCCCCATTTTGCTTCCACCTCCAGTCACTTGATTTGAACATATAAACAAGTGGAGACAGCAGCTGTCATAGGCATATATATATATATATATATATATATATATATATATATATATATACACTCTAACATAAACTTGGCAAGAAGAGCCATCAGGCAGAACAGCACCAAATCAAGATGTAATTGTAAAGTTGACAAGATGTCCCTTTTGCCTTCCTATTTCATACATTAGATTCCCCTTTCCATCCAGGCTGCCCACAGTCTGCCAGGCCATCCATCCCTCAAGCTTAGTTCTAGTAGTGAAGGTTGGTTACCCTTGGGGTGGGGGTTGGTTGTCCCTTCTGAAATGCCCTTGATTATCTGAATTTCTCCTGATTAAACAAAACCCTTGTAAAAACTCCTCATAAAAGAGATTAAGCATTACACGTGCACACGTGCACACGTGCACTCATGTCACACACACACACACACACACACACACACACACACACACACACACACACTTCATTTTTTCCCATTGTGCTCAGTTAACTCACATTTAGCAACTACTTACAGAGAATGAAGCCTCATGGTGCAACAATGAATAAAATATGATTTCTGCAACTAAGGGGCTTATACTTTTAGCTAGTAGGAATAATTTAGACTACACACCATTTAAGCCAAAAAAAAAGTAACCCAATTTTGTCAAAGTACTTTAATAAAAAGGTGTAGAGACTGATATAAAGACAATAGATAGGAAAAGATCAAGGACAGTGGGTGAGTCAATCTAGAATAAAGAAGCTTAGAATGACAGTTGATCATGGCTAAAGGCAGCCATGACCAACTGTCATTCTAATAAGTGAGCACTTTCTCTCTTTGTGACAGCTGAAAAGATAAATATCACTTTCTGAGATTAATTTGGCACAAGGCAATCTAAGGAGGTTTGGGTATATCCCTGATGGAGGACGTGCTTTGGGTCAGAGTTCATGCAAGAGCCTGCCATAATTTGAACTTGATTCATACTTAACCCCTTATATTGTGTTCAGTTTAGCAAGCTGGGGTTTTGTTTGTTTGTTTTCTTTTGAGATGGACTTTTAGAACACCAGTTGTCAAGCTTACAGCACAACTCTGATGATCTGAGTTTGACCACAGGAAACTGTTTGTTTGTTTGCTTGCTTGATTGCTTGCTCGTTTGCACATGCAGTGGAGTGAAACTGTAATCCCAGTGGAGCTGTAGTGAGATGGAAGGGGATCAGCAGGAAGCTCAAAGGCCAGCTAGCCTGGGGACACCTCATGGCAGAAACAAGAGAGACTCTGCCTCCACAAGGTAGGAGAGAACTGACTCCCTAAAGAAAGTTGTCCTCTGTCCTCCACATGCACTTTCAGCTATGAACACATGTGTAGATACACACACACACACACACACACACACACACACACACACACACACACACGATTACTACTACTAATAATAAATTTCAAAATTTTAAATAAAATCAAGTCAGTCTGTGCAACTCTGTACTCTCAGAGAATTTTAAGACAAAGACCAAATGTTGTTCTAAAAGAATAAAAGGTGATATTAACTAAACATAACAAATTTGAAATATAATATAATATCCTTACTTATTTGGAAACAGGAAAACCCATTAGTAACAATACCATAAGCAAGTATGTGTTGGGGGGCGATAGGCTAGCTCAGTCAGAGAGGGCTTGCTGCACAAACATAAGGACTTGAGTTCAATCCCCAGAGCCCATGTGAAAAGCTGGGCATGAGCTTGTGCTCATCATCCCGGGACTCAGAGGGGACATCTTTTGGGCTCCCTGGCTAGCCAGCTTAGCCTACATGGTAAGGTCAAGGCCAGTGAGAGATCCTTTATTAAAAAAAAAGTAAAATATGATGGACAGCAGCCGAGGAATAACACCTAAGGTTGTCCTCTGATCTGCACATTCATATATACATACATATGTACACACAGGCACACATACAAAGAACATGCAGTTCTAAAGTCATACTAACAGATTATAGCAGGCACTAGATGAAAGAGAAAACAAATACATTAATAATATATAGGGTATATTATATATAACAAATATATAAAGGGTATATAATAAAAATATGATTTAAAAATTCCCCTTGAAATAGCCTTGAACTCATTATATTCCCAGACTGGCCTGTTTTTGTTTTCTTTTGTTGTTGTTTGTTTGTTTGGGTTTTGTTTTGTTTCTTTTGGCATAATAACTGTCAATGGCATGAAACAAAACATTCAATGTTGTACATGTCCTTGTAAATTCTGTAAATCACTTCACATAGTTCTTGTAACCACAGCCATGCACTTCAGGAATGAGCCAGTGGGACAGAGAACTGATGTAAAGTTAAAAGTATGAAGAATAATGATTGAGAATTTTCCAAAAATACAGAAGTAAATTCAGTCCTATGGCTACATAAGGAAAGACTTAACTAAAAAAGATATGCCCTGGATGTCTACATGGAGAAGAATGCAAATAGATCCATATCTATCACCATGCACAAAACTCAAGTCCAAGTGGATCAAGGACCTCAACATAAATAAAGTTACACTGAACCTGACAGAAGAGAAAGTGAGAAGTAGTCTTGAATACATTGGCTCAGGAGACCACTTCCTAAATATAACACCAGTAGCACAGACACTGAGAGCAACAATTAATAAATGAGACCTCCTGAAACTGAGAAACTTCTGTAAGGCAAAGGACATGGTCAATAAGACAAAATGGCAGCCTAGAGAATGGGAAAAGATTTTTAGCAACCCCACATCTGACAGAGGGCTGATCTCCAAAATATGTAAAGAACTCAAGAAACTAGACATCAGCATATCAAATAATCCAATTAAAAAATGGGGTGTAGATCTAAACAGAGAATTCTCAACAGAAGAACCTCAAATGGCTGAAAGACATTTAAGGAAGTGTTCAACATCCTTAGCCATCAGGGAAATACAAGTCAAAACAACTCTGAGATATCGTCTTACACCTGCCAGAATGGCTAAGATCAAAAATACTGATGACAGCTCATTCTGGAGAGGATTTGGAGCAAAGGGAACACTCCTCCACTGCTGGTGGGAATGCAAACTTGTACATCCACTCTGGAAATCAGTATGGCAGTATCTCAGAAAATTGTGATTAACTACCTCAAGATCCAGCAATACCACTCTTGGGCATATACCCAAAAGATGCTCAACCATACAACAAGGACATTTGCTTGACTATGTTCATAGCAACACTATTCATAATAGCCAGAACCTGGAAACAACCTAGATGCCCCTCAACTGAAGAATGGATAAAGAAATGTGGTACGTTTACACAATGGAGTATTACTCAGTAGTAAAAAACAATGCCATCATGAAATTTGTAGGCAAATGGATAGAACTACAAAAAAATCATCCTGAGTGAAGTAACCCAGACCCAGAAAGACAAACACAGTATGTACTCACTCATGAGTGAATATTAGATGCAAAGCAAATGATAAACAGGCTACAACCCACAACCCCAGATAAGCTAGGTAAAGAGGAGGACCCTGAGAGGGAAATGCATGGATCACCCCAGGAAGAGGAAAGGGTTAAGATCTCCTGGGTAAACTGGGAGAGGGGAGTAGAGGGAAGGGGGTGAGAGATAGGAACATGGGGGCTTGAGATAGCCGAGTTCAGGAAGGGACAGAGAGGGAGAATAATAAAAGAGATATCTTGACAGAATGAGTCATTATGGGGCTAGGGAGAAATCTTGTGCTAGGGAAATCCCCAGGAACCCCCAAGGATGACCCAGTTAAGACTCCTAGCAATGGTGGAGAGGGTGCCTAAAGTAGCCTTCCCCTGTACTCAGATCGGTGACTACCTAATTGTCATTATAGAACCTACAACCAGCGACTGATGAAAAGAGATGCAGAGACCCACAGCCAAGCACTTGGCCAAGCTCCTGGAGTTCAGTTGAAGAGAGAGGAGGGACTATAAGAGCAAGGGGGGAAAAGATCATGATGGGAAAATATTCAGAGACAGCTGACCCAAGCTAGTGGGAGCCCACGAACTCTGGACTGACAGGTGGGGAGCCTGCATGGGACCGCACTAGGTCCCTTGAATGAGGGTGACAGATGTGTGGCTTGATCTGTTTGTGAGTCCCCTGGCAATCGGACCAGGACTCATCTGGAGTACATGAACTGCCTTTTTTAGAGTCCATTCCCTATGGTGCCATGCCTTACTCAGCCTTGATACAGGGGGGAGGGGCTTGGGCCTTCCCCAACTTGGTATGCCAGCCTGTACCCAAAGGAGGCCTTACCCGCTATGAGGAGTGAGTGGGGGTGGGATGGGGAAGAGGGGGGAGTGGGAGAAGGGGAGGGAGGGGGAACAGTGGGTGGTATGTAAAATAAAAAATTTTAAATAAACAAGTACACCTAAAAAAAAAAAAAGAAAGAAAAAAAAGAGATGCTACACAATATTTTGAAATTATTAGTGACTTTTTTTCTTTCAGCATTATTTTACACTGTTTAGGCCCCTTGGACAATCGACACAAAAGGAAGAGCCCTACCAATCTCTTCATTGTGTCTGCAAAGTTTGTTAAAGATTATAACTTTCTTTAATATACACAAACTTCAAGGTTTTGCCAAATGATTTTTTCAAAAGTGCATGCTAAATGGGATTATATGCATTGGCACACAGAAATGCTAGTGAAAAGTTACAGGCAGTCCCCAATTTAAAACCTGACTGCTTTCTAAAAGTGAACCTGAAAGTTGGTTAAATGGGAAGAATCTTCTTGTGGAAATAAGTGGTAGACAGTTTCCTGACAGCAAGGCAGGATCATGAAACATCTGAACCATAATTCCAATGGCACCACCTAAATCCTGGGTCCAGGAAAAAGGACAAGCTTGGCCGAGGAGGAAGAAAGGGAAAGCAGAGGTTTGCTTCCCTTTCCCAATGTCTTAGTCCCACTAGGATGCTGTAACAAAATACCATGCACTGCGTGGCTGATGAAAATAGAAAGTTATCCCTGATGGTTCTGGAGGCTGGAAGAACCAGAGTAAGGTGCAGGCAGACTCGGTGCCTGAAGGGACTACTGCATCACAGTCAGGGTCCGCTCTTGGGACTGATTTTGTTGTTGTTTTTTGTCTTGCTGTGTAACCTGAGTGAGCCTTGAATTCACTGTTTGAGGCCCCTGTTGTCCTCACACTCACTATTCTGCTCCAGACTCCTGAGTGTTGGGGCATACACCCCCACACCCAACTGTGGTATAGCACTCTTAACTATAGGTCTCATGATGTCTTTTGAGCTATAGACTTACTCATCCTGCCTAACCATAAATTTGTACACACTGATCATTCTTATTTATTTCCCTAATAACCATGGTTTTACTCTATTTATTTGATGTTTCATAAAATTTCCCACATTAAGTGAATAAATGTTTCTGTTGTTGTTGTTGTTTTTGGACCCTGATATATTTCACCAAACAAAATGCCCTCCATGTTCCTTTGAGTTACCACAGATGGCCAAATCTTATATCTACCATGTCTTAACCATCCATCTGCCAACAGATGTTTGGGCAGACCTTTTTTTATTAAGAAATTTTTTTATTCATTTTACATACCAATTAAAGATCCCCCTCTTCCCTCCTCCCATCCCTCCTGCCTCCCCCTTCTAAACCCCCCTTCCCTCCTACAAGAAGGTAAGGCCTCCCATGGGGAGGTACATTTAGTAGAGGCAGGTCCAAGTCCCTTCCCCTGCCTCAAGGCCATGCGAGATGTCCCACCATAGGTAGTGGACTCCAAAAAGCCTGCTCATGCACCAGGGATGGATTCTGATCTTATGCCAGGGGGCCTCTTAAGCAGATCAAGCTACACAACTGTCTCAATATGCCTAGTCCAGTCCAATGCAGGCTCCAGAGCTGTTGATCTAAATTTCATGAGTTCTCATTAGTTTGGTTTGGTTGTCTCTGTAGGTTTCCCCATCATGATCCTGATGCCCTTGCTTATAGAATCCCTCTTCTCTCTCTTTGACTTGATTCCTGGAACTTGGCCTGGTGTTTCATCTGCTTCCATCAGTTACTGGAGAAAGGCTCTATGATGACAGTGAGGGTATTCAGTGATCTGATTACCAAGGTAGGCCAGTTCAGGTACCCTCTCCACTATTGCTATTAGTCTAAGCTGGGGTCATCCTTGGGGATTCCTGGTAGACTTCTTGTATTGGCCATTGTGTAGAGTTTAGGATGGACTTGGAAGTGCAGATGTCTCTTTCACATGCAGATTTCATTACCTGTGGATACATATTCTGCAGAGGATTGCTGGGTCTCGTGGTTTTTCTGGTTTTAATATTTTGAGGAACTTCCATACCACTCTGCATAACAATTTCACATCTTTACATCCTCATGGTCCCTATACAGGGTTCCTTACTTTCCACACCCTGACACCTTTTTTCTTTTCTTTTCTTTTTTTCTTCAGATATATGTATATGTCGGGGAAGGTGTGTGCACAAGACTGTAGGTGCCTACAGAGGTCAGAAGAGGACATTGGATCCTCTAGAGATGGAGTTACAGGCAGTTGTGAGCTGCTCAATGTGGGTGCTGGGAACCAAACGGGTCCTCTGGAAGAATGGTATGTACTTACATACTTAAACGCTTAGATTAGCTCCCCCAACTCTTCAGTCTTAACACAGAGACCCAGCTGGAGGGAGGCATCATTGCAGAGGTGCGTTTACAGTCAAGTTGGTCTACTGCTTAGCAATTTTCTTATTGGCCAGGATTCTATCAATGACGGCAGTTTCTCTAATTGCTGCTCCTTCTGGCTTTTGACAGATCAGATTGTCATTCAGGAAAAAAAATGATGGAGCTGGGGAGATGGCTCAGTGGTTAAGAGCACTGGCTTCTCTTCCGGAGGACCTGAGTTTGATTCCCAGCACCCACATAGTGTCTCACAACCATCTGTAACTCCAGTCTGAGGGAGCTGATACCTCTTCTGGCCTCTGCAGGCACTAGGCACACGTGCAGTGCACAGATATACATGCAGGCAAACATTGATACACATAAAACAAATAATCTTTTTAAAAAGAAAAGAAAACAATCATGATTGTCAGATGAGCAGGCAGGGCAGCAAAAGAGCCCTGGCATGTGTGTAGACGGCTGGAGGCGCCGCCGCTATTCATTTTGAGTCATGTGCAGTCTTGAATCACTTTTTAATATCCAGACATTGTGTTGCTTTTCCTTTTGTCTTCCCTCGAAGTTCTTCTGCACAGTTTAGCTAAATGCACAGCATTTCATTTTACTCTGACCTGTTTTGTTTGAAGAAGTACCGGGTGCCACTGTCCTGGTCTAATTGTGAAGTCTGGTACACGAGAGGATGTTGCCCTCCTTCCTTCTGTGCAGCTGAACTTGGGTCAAGAGGCAGTAGGTGAGAAGCAGGGACTGTGGTGGATAGGCTTCCTCGGTGTGAACCCTGGGAGCTGTTGATGCCGGCTCCCCTGGAAGCCTGACCTGGTCCTCTCACCCCATCCTCTGTCTTCAGCACTGTGGAGTCAGAAATAGATACGGTCTCAATTGCAAATTCCTAAGACAAAGTTAGGATTTGCAAAGATACCAAAACGTCCAATTCCTCACTCTACCCCTTTAATGCCACTGTCTCCATTGCCCCTTCATTAGCTGAGTTCATGAATGTTGCTCCCAACCTTCTTTTTGTTATTTTATCTTCATTTTATATATTTTAGCTTTTTAATTTCTTAATAAATATGATTTTCCTCCCACAAAGACTACTTGTTTTTCTTCTGTAATTCCTTGTGTGTATAATGAATGAATTAAAGATGTCCTGGATCAAGTAAAAAAAAAAAAACAATTGTTTGATGGAGTAAGAGGACATAAATTCAGGATGATGTATGTATTCGCTGCCTTCTTGGCAGGGGCAGTATGCCAGTCTCACAAACATGTACATCATCCATAAATCAAATTCCTATTTTTCCAACAAGGAGACAAGTAGCATCTTAAGACTTCGAGTGAATGAGGCAGTTTCGGCTTTATCCTGTGACCTATCTAGAAACAAGCTGCAGGGCTGGGAGCATAGCTCAGAGACCAACCACTCACCTAGAAAGCACTAGGAACTGGGTTCAGTCCTTAGCAGCAGCAAAAAGAAATGTTAGAGTAAATACTGCAGAGCTAGCCAAGCCCATCTGTTCTTCAGCTGTTTAAGCAAAACTAGCACAGATCACCCTAGATTTCAGTGCATTCCCAAGCATTCACTTTCCTTAGATGTGTCTATGGTCTGGGCACCCCCAACATGCCTGAGTCACATACCTCATTTTGTCTCTGACATGAACATGACAGGGTTAAAGGCCAACAGGATTTTATTTAACCAAAGCATTCATGAGCAACCTCTACTCACTAAACCTTTCTAGAAAAGTGAATGACGTCAGCAGGTACCATAGTATTGGCCTTAATCTATTTGTGTTACTGCCAAATATTTGAGGCTGGGTACTTTATAAAGATGAATGGGTTGTTTTGGCTTATAATTTTGGAGACAGGAAAGCTGAAGAGCATGGGACCATAATTTTCTCACCTTCTATGGAAGTCCTCATACTGAGTTGCAGCATGAGTACATGAGTACAGAGAGGTGGCATGTGTGTGGGAAGGACAGAGGGCAAGCCAACCACTTTATTACTGCCTATTCTCTGGATAACTAGTCAGGCCTGTAGAATAACTTCTGCCTTCCAGAGCTTATCCAATCCAGAAAGAACTAGCTCAGTCTCTTGATAAACACAGTAAGCATGAGAGTATCCCCTCCATGACTTAGTTATCTCTCACCTCACCCCACCTCTAAACATTACACCACATCTCAATACCATTACTTTAGAGACTAAGTTTTTAACAGCATCACCATTCTTCAGATATCTCTTATCACCCACAACTGTTCAATTTTATTGTCCCTTTTGCCTATTTTAATCTTTACCCTACCAATTCCATTCACTTACTCTTTTATTTAAAAAAAAAGATTTGTTTGGTTGGTTTTTTTGTGTGTGTGTGTGCGCGCGCGCGTGCGTGCGTGCGTGCGTGCGTGCGTGCGTGCGTGTGTGTGTGTGTGTGTGTGTGTGTGTGTGTGTGTGTGTGTTGTTTGCAAGAGCCTGTGGAGGTCAGAAGAGGGCAGCAGATTCCCTGGAACTGGAGTTGTGGGGAGATGTAAGCTGTCTGATACGGGTGTGGGGGAACCAAACAGTAGTTGTCTGTAAGAGCAGTAAGTGAGTGCTCTTAACTCTCTTCTTCTTTCCCTCTGCCTTTCCTTACCATAGCAAACTAGTAAAATTCCTACTGCATCTCAAGAGAGTTGCCTTCACTCTTCATAGCCTCAGTTCTGTTCTCTCCCTCAGATTTTAATTAAGGTTTTTTTCTTTTCCCTTTCTTTTATTTTGTCCAGCTGTGGTATGGTAAGCCCAGAATCCTGGACGTGGAAAGAGTAAAGCAGGAGAATCATGAGTTTGAGACCAGCCTGGGGTACATATCAAAATTATCTGAAAGAAAAGAAAACAGAAGACAAGAAAAGAAAAGGGATCTTCCAAACATAGACAACAAATGTTCATGCTCTTCCTACAAAGAATCTCTCTGCTCCTGGATGTCTTTTAGCCAGATGGCCTGTCCTGCTAAGAGGCTTCTCCTCTTTGAAACATGATGAAGTCGCTCTGATGTTCTAAGTATAATACTACTGAAATTATTTGTTCCCACAGCCAAAATTGAAGCAATTACCCATAGCTTTTATTTTATTTTATTTTATTTATTTATTTATTTATTTTTTCGAGACAGGGTTTCTCTGTGTAGCTTTGCGCCTTTCCTGGAGCTCACTTGGTAGCCCAGGCTGGCCTCGAACTCACAGAGATCCGCCTGCCTCTGCCTCCCAAGTGCTGGGATTAAAGGTGTGTGCCACCAACGCCTGGCAGCTTTTATTTTATAATTTAATAAAATTAGATTAAATTGCAGAAAGTTGATAAGCTTAAGATCCAGACAGGCAGCAGCAGGGTCTTTTGATTTTCTTCTGAATTTCTCTTTCTCCCTAAATATTTCTATTGTACAGTGTGATATTTAGATATCTGAATATATTGGGAAATGGTTAAGCTGATAACCATCAATATTATCTCACAGGCTTGCTTGTGCATGCATCCGGTAAGAACATTTAAGATCTACTTCAAGCAACTTTCATTATTAGTAACTAGTCCACACAGCTGTTCCCACTGCGGGTTGCAAAGGTGACCTTAGACAGACTCTCTCCTCTGAAGGTAGGGCTAATACCCACCTGCCCCAGCTGCTGTGGGCAATAGGCTGCTATTACAGGCTTCAACAGGTGTAAAGTGAGTGATCACCCAGAGACAGAGCTGCACCAGACCCCAACACATGTTCTTTCACATTAGGATAGGATTCTATCTCTCCCTGATCTTCCTTCTCCAAAGGGAAGGTCTCAGAGAAAGCCAGTGGAGACCTCACACACCTTCAAGGAACCATCTTGACTGTGCTGAGAAAGGGGGCATTATGCCACCACTGTTGTTGCTATCAATGAATGGCAACTAAAACTGTTGGCCCTAGAGCTTGTAGGTATATCTAGGCCCTGCAACCCCAACAGAACACATAGCTGCACTCATTCTAACCTATGAGCCCTACAAAGAGGGTATGATAAAAGACTTCTGCTATGAAAATCAGTGACCCGGTAGGCAATACACTGGACCTGCCTGTGTCACCATCTGAGGATGCAGAACCCAAGTGTTAGGTCTACAGAGTATGCCGTCTGAATGAGCCTCTTTCTTTCTAACTCAGTCAGCTGACACCAGCATTACATGTAGCATCAAGTGGATACTTGGTAATTCGTTGAGGATTAATTAATGAGACAAGTACCACAGTCTTCTAATTGTGCCCGTGGACACAGAAATATTCTGAAAGTTAGAGCAGTCAGTACCCAGAGGTGTAAAATATTGTAATGTCATACTTCATCAGCTCCCGTTCAATCTAACTTGCCTACCTCATTTAATACCATTATCATAACCAAACAGTTTCATTATTTGTATCCCTGGGCGAAGCCACCAGGCTGGTTATCCAGCAGGCTCTCACCTAAACATAAATTCCAATCTCAGGGGACATTTTTAAATTAGCATGTTTTCTTTAATTCTAGAATTTAATTTAGATTGTAGCAATTAAAATGATCACTTCCCGATTATTAGCAGAATGTCCTATACTATATCTGCCATGATAATAAAGCCACAGGCTATACACAGCTGAGTGAAAACAAAGAGCAGCACACTGACTTTTAATTAAGTACTGATTTGAAAGTCATCGTGCCAGACTCTAGGTAAAAATATTGTGCCCAACAAAATGGAGCATGTCATACTCAAGTTTGGAGCATTAGTGGAAGCTGTACTGCCTGTGCCTAAACTCTATAATGTTGTATTTGCAGAATTTATTCAGTATGCAGGTGTGCATACATTATTTTTGTCACTAGAGGGCAGGAAATTAAAGTATATTATTTCTAAAACCCTGAAAGATACAACTGCTGTATTTAGAAAATCATAATAGTTTCCTCAAAGAACGAAATAATTCAGTGAATATTGCCCTAGTGAATAATTCATGAAATACTAATAAATGTGACAAATGATAAGCCCAATTGTTTTTGCTTTATAATAATTTTTATAGCAAAGAAATATGAATTTTTATTGGATGATAACCTTACAAATGAACATTTCTCTTAACACAAAAATGCATCTTTTGCTTGGTAGTAGTTTCATTTCCTGTGGGAGAAAAATGTCTTTTTGCTTTTTTCTGTGGTTATCTATCATGCCATAGTTTTATTTAACCCATTAATTTTTGTTTCAGTTGGAACAATGGAACTTCTGCGGACGTCTCATCAACCTGTGAAGGGCTTGTCAGACGTCCTTCTATAACAGCCTTCTGTGAAAGGCTCCCTGGTAAGTAAATGCCAGAGAGGGTTTTGTACACCTAAAATTTCTAGACATACTTACTAAGTGAACCAGAGAAAGCACAACACCTCCCTATACCCCTGGAATTCCAAATATGACAAATATGATGACAGTGTTTTAAAAACTACTAAAATAATGCCAGAAGAGTGATAAGGTATAAACTATGTGGACAAAGAACTCCAATCAAATGACCCCAGGCATTAGCTGTTCCTCTGTCCTGGGCAGCAGAATAACGGCCTCAACTGAACCCATGAACACTTTCCTTGCAGGGCTAAGGGACTCACAGAGGTGATTAAGGTCAAGGACCTGGTTGGAGGAGGGGGTTGTTTGGATTATCCAGGTGGATCTGATTTAACGCCCTGCACTCAGAGAAATAAGAAGGAAGCAGAAAATGAAAATGGAGGTCAGATAGATGAGATGGAAGGAGAAGGAGATATGGGGGAAAGAGAGGGAACTGACGCCCTGCTGGCTTTGAAGACATAGGGATGGGACACAGTTAAGCAATTGGAATGGCCCCCAGCTGACACCACAGGAAGAGTGGGCTACAGTCCCGTAATAAGGAACAGAATTCCGACAACTGATAAGAAGGAAACATCTTTCCCTTAAACATTCTAGAAAAGAACAAAACCCATTGACACCTTGATTTTTGCCCAGTGACATACCTCTTGATCTACAAGACAGAGGCCAAGTATTCCTTAGATGAAATTTGTGAGACCAGAGTGCTTCAGATTTAGCATGCTTTTTCTTTTGTTTTGTTTTAAATATTTACATAAACATAATGAGATCTCTTGGAGATGACAGCCAAATCTAGACACAGCACTTGGCTGTTTCGTGTACGTCTAAACACACAGTCCGAATGTAGTTTTAGACAACATTTGTAAGAGTTCATGTGTGAGACAAGCTTCAAAGCATGGACTGTTCTGCTTGTGGCATCCTGAAGTGTTAAAAATATCAGGGGTTTTGGAGCATTTTTGGCTTTGTCTTAGGGTTGTTCAATTTGTGTTCCATTTGTGTTATTTAAGTCTCTTAATTTGTGGAACTTTGTTATGGATTCCTAGAAAAATACTGTATCTGACCATTGCTAAGGAGATACCTTCCACTTCTCAGGTTGTCTTAGTTTTGCATCCTGCTCCTAGTTTCTGGAGCATTACTAAGTTCTTTTCAGTTTATCCACAACTCTACTAAACTATCCTATAAAAGGTGATTCATGACCTGATTCTTGAAGGAGTAGACAAAATCACTGGGAACTGTTTGAAGCAGAAGATAAAGTATAACTGGCACAGAAATGGTAAATTGTATGATGTGGGGGAAGAAACCGAAGCTGTCTGTGTGTTGAAGCACAAAGTGAAGCACAAAGGACCAACAGTGAAGAGTTGGCCGGGACCAGAGAGGAAACAAATGCCACATTACATACCATCTTAACCTATAAGCAACAGGGAACCCTTCATGGGCTTTCGAACAGATTTTAAGGTTTAAGTAACTAAGTAGTCATAGGCAATCATTCTTGGAGCCACAAGAACAGGGATTCTAGGGAAATGAGGCATTAGCACACATTTGTAGAAGGGCAGGTAAGCCCTAAGGCTAGGCCTACACCAATGGTAGGAAGAACTGTTGGTTAAAGATGATTCACACAGAATCTATGTTGTGGGTATTCATTCCAATAGCTTTGGAGTACCAGCCTTAGGGCATGGCCTCTTGACAGGTTACACAACTGCTAACATCTGAGGAGGGGGTGCAGTTGCTCTTTTGGGGTGATCGGAGACCGGCCGGCCGGATGCATTCGCTCCCGGGCAGAACGGAGGGCAATGACGGCTGTTTACTTGGTTCTGTATCCGTGAGTGTATTTTTCCTCATTTCATATCTTAATACATCCTTGATACCCCTTAAACAGACTCTCGTGGGTTTTGCATAACAAATATAGGTCATGAAATTAGCCAAAGTCTGTGACTGGTTACATAAGGGATTTGAATGAGGAGACGGGGTAATGACCCACTCTCAATGTCTTGTAGATTATGATGGTGCTTCAACTCCAACAGAAATATACAAAAGAGTGAGCTAGTTAGTGGGAAAGAAGCTATGTTGGGCATATGCCATGGAATATGCTATCTATCTCTTAGTTGATGATTTGAGCCTGAAATCGGGGACAATGTCTAGGTTGTAAATATACATACTGAAGTCATTAGTATATATGAGAAGTAAAAACTATGGGAGAAGCAGTCGTTCTCAGGAAGGTACAGAGGATGCAGAGAATCAAGGATCTTACTTTAAACCCTTGAGAAAACAATATTACAGCTGAGGATAAAAGGGGAAGCCATGAACGACCAGAAATGGGGGAGGGGATGTCAGTAAGATAGAAGCATTAGGGTGTGGTGGGAACAGTATACAGAGAAGAGAGATTCCAGAAGTGGCCAGCAGTAATGTAAACCTAAAACATGCCCTGACCATGACATTTATATGGTTGTAGATAGTCTTCTGCTTTCAGTGGCACTAGCAGAGGTGAAGGAAGTGGAGGCAGGTACCAGTGAATTAGTATACCACACGTGAGGAGGTAGGGAAATGCTGTCTCTCTCTTAATAACAAGGCCTTATTAACCCTGACATCTATTTGTCTTGCCAGGACTCAGGGTCTAGCAGGTA
>CABHPR010125984.1:17500-27031 GCA_902168415.1 Peromyscus melanophrys | reverse complement strand
CCAGGACGTCCTTGTGCTTTATCTATCTGCTGCTGCACCTTTAAGTAGCTACAATCCAGCAAGCTTTCTCTGCGGACGGTGTTGTGTGACCTTTCTTAACCCCATGATCATAGAAACTCTGAAGTGTCCCTTTCACAGATGGGCTGAATCCTGCTGGGTTCCTAATGTCCTTGCCCCCCTCTGGGTTCTGCAGCTCTTAACTCAAAGCTAATCAGCTCCCTCTTCCCAAGGTGGGATGAAGCCGAGAGTCATGCGTTTGTGTAAAGGTAGACGGTTTTAGGATTCTTGCCTTGGGCATATGTGGTCTGTCATGCGGTATTGGCCCGTGCAGGCTTTTCAAATTAGCTGTCAACACTTAAATGCAAACGGTTCTCATTAAAGATCCAGATTTCTTGCGTTTCTGGCAACATTGGACAGTGTAGTAGTGCTAGCCTGAACAGTTTGCCTGTGACTACCAGGGGCAGCCACCTTCTTTGTGGTACTGTAGTCACTACGCATGTAGCCGCCCCCTCCCCCCTCCCCCGCCCCGCCTTTGTTTTAGAAACAAAGAGAAATGCCTTAGTAATCACATTTGAAGTTTTTATCAAACAAAGGAAAATGGTAATTTAGTACCCACGTCTGTTTTTAAGCAGGGAGAGATTCATGTCTCGAGAAAGTCAAGCCTAGGAGAAAAAATCTGACCTCTCCCGGTTGGAATTTCAGCACCTGGGAGAGCTCCGTCTGGGGCCTGGCGGGCTTCAAGCTGGACCTTGGATACAAAGTTTTTTCGCTCAACCAGTTCTAGGATGCGTCCACTTTGTTGTCCCTGTGCCCGGCTTAGCACGATGCGCCCCCCTGGGGGGACGAGTAGTGGGGGGGGGAGCACTCACTGGGAGGTCGGCCACGCCCTAGTTTTTTTTCTTACTTTACTTTTGGGAGTGGTGGCCCACAGAACCTCTAACTAGCATGCTGGAGAATCACTGCCTGCCTGAGCTGGGAGGAAAAGCAGGTTAGAGAACAGCAGCTGGAGAAGAGAGCTGAGGCTCCTGGGCTTCTGACATGGATGCCTCTCCACGCCAGCTCTCCAGCTTCGGTGGCAGCTGAGCCAAGAAGAGCCAGCAGTGGCTGGAGGGGCAGACAGGAAATCCATTCCCGGCTGTACGGGCCTCGGCAAAACGCCCAAAGCAAACTGCTCGGCAAGTTTGCTTTCTTGGAGGCAAACTCACAACTTTGCTGCTTCAAAGCCCGTGTTTACAAGTCAAAGCTGAGTTTCACTGCGGCTTTCTCAGCACCTTCACTACCGCAGGCAGACCCTCTAGCCCTTTGTTACTGGAGACACTTGCTCCAGCTGCTGGCTTCAGACCTTAGCCCCTGGGATGGAGAACAGACTCTACCCGAGGTTCTGCAGGATGCTCACTCCGAGCTTTCGAGCTTTCGTGGGGCGGGGAGGGGGGAACGGAGAGGGGGAATTTAGGGAAAAGGAAAGAACAACAAAACACAAACACCCTAAGATCTGGTGAGTCCAGAATGTACTATAATATTTTACTGCAGAGTAAGGAGACCGGAAAAAGAAATGGAGCCTCATGTAGAGATCGAGACAGAAGGATTGCCATGAATTTATGGTCAGTCTGAGCCACATAGTGAGACTCTTGTTTTCAAAAACAAACCCAAGCCAATGAATACATACATAGGGAAATCGAGCGCACACAGGTGTTAAAAGCAGGCCTCTCAAAGTGCAGAAGTCATTTAAGATATGTATCTTCAAGAGATGCTATTGATGTCACCTGCACAATGTCCAATATTATACTTAAAAGAGTGCATCTGTTAGCTTGAAATGAAAGACCTATAGTAATTGCTAGTATTTGGAATAGAAAATAATGTTGCTTAAAGGTGGAATTTGGAGAATTTAAAAAAATAATAGCACAGATGTTCTGTTACTCTCTGTTCAGCAAACACTTTCCTGTGTGGGAAGTGAGGCAAAGGAGTTTTTTTTTTTTTTTTAACACAACAGAGAATCCATCCATGCCAGAGGGCACCAAGGGAATTAGGTAAATGACCAGCTTTGTTGAAGGAGGACTTGAACGCAAAGGGTCAGGACCCACACCTCTGGGGGAAGATCCACCTGCTGTCAAGTCCTGGCTAGGATGCTTTCTCACAGTGCAATGCTGGGTGTGTTAGCTGCTTCTTTAAAACTTAGTTTTCCCTCCTGCTAGAAATGGGATAGGAGAGTGCCAGGTCCTTGCCTATAGTAACACTTGCCTATAGTAACACAGGAAGTAAATGATAGGGCTGACATTAAAACAGACATGACCTGCATGAAACGGGTTTCGAAGCCCTACCACTTTCCAGCAAATGCATTACCACCAGTGAAAACAGCCCACATCACCAAGGCCCCTCTCCCACCCTTCCCAACATCATGTTCTGGTACAGGTTTGAGTTAGTAAACCAGGGTTTTCCTTCTTGGCTGCTTGGGATATGATTCTTTCTTCAGAAAATGCCCTCCCTCCGTTCAGGTTTTCCAGTTTTGTGATCTGGACCTTTCAAACTGAATTGTCAGCTCTTCTTGACTGCAATTCCACCAACCTTTGCTTTTCTTCCAGCCTTTTGTTCTCAGGCTGTCTATATCTTCTGCAGTTCTCTTCATTGTCCTCCAAAATGTAGCACAGTTCTCTTTCCCTGCATTCCTCTTAAACTGTGCTTTCCTAGAATGTACCCTGTGGGGTTCAGCAGTCAAAGAAACCTGGAAAATGATTGCTTGTTTAAATTGAGTTTATGCTAATGAACACCATAACTTTCTCAAAGGATATAACTTCATGCCAGGTTTCTCCAGCGTTTGACCTCAGAAATTGAGCATGAATGTGCATATGTACACGTGTGGGTGCACTTGCCTGTGTGGGCATACAGAGAAGTCAAAGGTTAACACCGGAATGTCTTTCTGTGATCACTTCTTTACCTTATTTTTGAGACAGGGTCTCTCTCTTCTCCTTAAATTTTTTTATTTGCAATTTTTAAAAATTAAAATATAATTACATCATTTCTCCCTTCCTCTCCTCCCTCCAACCCTTCTCATGTCCCTCACCCTTCTCAAATTTATGACCTCTTTTTCAGGTCTTGTTTGGGTAGCCATATTGTTGAGTTCCCATGGGTGTAGTTTCCTGGAGACAGGGTCTTTTACTGAACCTGAAGCTTGTTAAGCTTGGCCAGACTGCATCAGGATCTGCCTGCAACTAACCTCTAGTACTAGTGTTATAACCTTATGCTGTTTTTCTGGATGCTACAGATCAAACTCACATCTTTATGTTTGCAGAGCAATCACTGCCCACTGAGCCACCCTCCCTAGGCCTGGATAAAGAAATCCCTTCCCCCCAGTCGTTCCCTTTCCTTATATCCTTCCTCCCTTTCTCTTTTTTCCTCCCCACTTCTTTCTTGCTATGTTTTCCTTATTTTTCTTTTCTTTTAAATACATTTTATTATTAAAAAAAACTACCTTGCTAATAAACAAAAAGATTACATGCCCAAATTAGCCATACCCAAAGTCTATACAACTCGATGAATTTATATACAGTTAGAATGCCCTTACTTAAAAAAAAAGAAACAAAAAGCCAAAGAACAAAATAAAAATCCTTATTTCCATGGGGCTTCAATATCTTAGTGGGTGTTTTCTGGTGGATACAGCTCTGACCATTCCGGCTAAGGTTGCTGAATTCCTAAGTAGGATTTGCTGAAGGCCGGCCTCTGGGGCTAATTGTATTCCTCATCTGGCTGTGATGAGGGCAACAGTCAGCCCAGCTACTGCTCTGCAAAACTCACATTTTGCATTTAGATTCATGTTGTGGCTGTCTTGTCTCCTCCCCAAGACCTTGCTTTAGGAGGCGGTCTAGTGAGTGCATCCCTGTGTCGTCGTCCTCTGGTGCAGTACCCTCATTTCCTTGATCTGATGTGTCATTGCGAGGTCTGACACCTGACCCTGTTCCCAAACTGAACTTCATATTACTTGTCTTCACCCTGGACACCACTTACACCTCGCTCAGTCTTTTTCTCAATTTAGCCATTCTTGATAGGCCGATCTGGGTGTTCTGGTCTTCATTTTTGGTTCTATGCCTTGCTGACCTAACTTAACCCTGTCAAATATTTGGTATAGCTTAGTTATCAAATGTTTCAGGCTTCGGGGCCACACAAACTGAATTTAAATCCTAGTTTCACCCTTTTATAATTGTACACCTGGCAAGCACCTCTGCCCATTCTGCACATCTCACTGGCCCTCTCCTGTTAACTCTAATAGGTGGCACAGCATTGGCCCCGACAGTATGATTTCCTCCCTATGTGTAAAGATTCATATAAAGAGGTGTCTGCTCTGCCTTTCTTGGAGGGTGGGAGCGCAGAAGCCCCCCTCCATGTCCCCTCCAAGGAATGGGAGATGTCAACCCAGCACTACATTTTACTGCTCTCTGGAGAACTTACTTCATTTTCCAGAGCTCCTCCCCTCCATATTCCCTTGGTAGTTCTTCAGGAGATTGCACTGTGTTTAATCATTTTGTACCCCAACCTCTAACAGAGACTATCCAAGACTGTTTGAATGAACATCTCTCCATTTTGTGTTATTAGAACTGCTTTCTAGTATTAGATCTGAGTCCTCTTTCGAGAACTTTGAGGCGTAAAACTAAAAACAGAAGAAGACAGATCTGAGAGCTAAACACCCCTCTTCCCTCCCTCTCAACTGGATGATTGACACCTGGGGACACAGCATGTGACTTCTCTTAGGATGCCGAACAAAATAAACACTGTTTGTAGGAGGAAACACGATTCTACATTTATTTATGGAGACTCAGACACCGTCTCAGGAAACAGATGTTTTGTGCCATAATTCCTCTTGATGGCACTGGAGCCTTAAATATCGCTGCAAGTCCAGTTTTTCACATTCTAAATCCTATTATCTAGGTTAGCTCATCTGTATTCAAAAGATCAATGTTGCATTATTACAAAGATCCTTTCAAGTGTGAAAAGGATGGCACTTCATTACAGAAAGTAAAAGAAACTAATCAAACTTTCTTGGTGAAATCATTGACTTTTTTAAGTAAAGGGCAAATTTAAGATTTTTGAAAGTCCGAGATTCGAGAGAATTCAGTGGTTTGGGCTCATGCCGGCATGCATCTGGTTGTATCGTGTGGTCTTGGCTAACCCAAAGAAGAAAGAAGCTTTCTTGAAAGAGTCTCAGTGCTCCCAGCTGTTCTCATTTCTTCTGTCACGGCTTGGTTGTGTAGCTTGGAAAAGAAATGAGATGCTGGTAGGAAAGTCAGAGAGAGAGAGAGAGAGAGAGAGAGAGAGAGAGAGAGAGAGAGAGAATCCACAAGGTGTGGCATACAGCAACAGCATCATCTGCCTTGAGCCAATTAATACAAATTGCAAGGCAAAAATGGTTAAATATTATACATTGACTATTTTTTATATTTTCTCTTGGGCAAATGGAACTTAGACCCTCTCTCCAGCTAGGTGCACCATCCAGCCTTGTACACTGTCCTAACTCTTTTTTCAACAGGCAGCTGTTCTCTCATTAGGCGTGGCTGTGGGTATTGTTTATTAACATTCAGGGCGTTCAGTGGGGAGTGCATTTAGAATCAGTGCCAGTGATAAGAAGGGGTGAAACAGGACCGGGAGAGAGAAGTTGAGCCAGCAGGCATGCTGCATTAGTTCGAGTTTCTATTGCTCTGATGAAACACTAGGACCAAAAAGGAAGTTGGGGAGGAAAGGGTTTATTCAGCTTACACTTTCACATTGCTGTTCATCATCAAAGGAAGTCAGGACAGGAACTCAAATAGGGAAGGGTCCTAGAGGTAGGAGCTGAAGCAGAGGCCATGGAGGAGTGCTCCTGACTGGCTTACTCCCATGGCTTGTTCAGCCTGCTTTCTTATACAACCCAGGACCAACAGCCCAGAGATGGCACCACCCACCGTGGGCTGGACCTTCCCCCATTGATCACTAATTAAGAAAATGTCTTGCAGCTGGATCTCATGCAGGACTTTCCTCAACTGAGGCTCCTTCCTTTCTGAAGACTCTAGCTTGTGTCCAGTTGACACACAAAAACAGCCAGTACACATGACCAAGGAGACGCACATGAGGATGAGGAGCTGGGGACCTGAAGTGACCTGTCCAATCTGTGTTTTGTGAGTTTGTGAGTTATCCTTTCTCCACAAGGGAGAACTTGTCAGTATTGTATGAAATTTATTAATTACTTTCCTCATCGCTGAAACAAAATACTTGACAAGAAGCAAGTAAAGGGAGGAAGGTTTCCCTTTGGTTTAGCGTTTAAGAAGGGACACATCATGAAGGGGAAGGTGTGGAGGCTCTAGTCACATGACATTCCCAGAGAGCAGAGAGGAACTGGAGCAGGGCCAGCAAACCCATACCTAGTGGCTTAATTTCTCCCACAAAGCTCCATGTCTTAAAGGTTTTGCAGTCTCCCGAAACAGTGCCACCAGTTGTCAAACAAGTACTTTAACATACAAACTTATGTTGGATATTATGTTCAAGCCAAGACAGTAGACTAAATGCCTTGGACAAGGGCCTTGGAAGCCACTGATCATGATTTACTTTTACATTTTTGTTTTATTTATTTACTTTCATTAAGAAATTATTTATTCATTTTACATACCAATCACGGAGCCCCCTCTTCCCTCCTCCCACCCCTCCAGCCTTCACCTACCTACTCCCCATTCCCTCCCACAAGAAGGATTTTTACTTTTTTTTTTTTTTTTTTTTTGGTTTTTTGAGACAGAGTTTCTCTGGGTAGTTTTGGTGCCTGTCTTGGATCTCACTCTGTAGACCAGGCTGACCTCAAACTCACAGAGATCTGCCTGGCTCTGCCTCCCGAGTGCTGGGATTAAAGGCATGTGCCACTGCTGCCCCGTGGAATTTTTACATTTTTAATTCACACCGTAACTATTTATGGGGCACATTGTGATACATACACATAAATGATTAGGTGAGGGTAGTTGGCATACCTGCTACTTCAGAATTGTTTGTGTTAACAACTTTCAAAATCATCCCTTCTAGTTTTTGAAACATTCAATGAGTTATTGCTAACCATAATTTTCCCACTGCTATAGAATACTGGCCACACCCCCAGTACCATTAACTACTCTCTCTCCATCCTCCTTCCCTGTTCTCTCTCCAGGCTCTGGTAACCACTATGCGATTCTACCACTTTGAGACCAACTCTTTAGCTTTCACCCTGAGTGAAAAACATGATATTTGTTTTCCTGTGATTGACTTATCCAACTTAACATAATGTCCTCCAGATCCAAATGATAGAATTTCATTCATCTCTATGAATGAATCGCATCCTGTTGTATTTCTGTACCATGTTTCTATATGTAGTGATCTGTGGCTAGATACTCGTTGATTCCACATCTTGGCTTTTGTGAGTAGTGCTGCAGTAAACCTACCTGTACAGGTGCCTTCTCACACTGGCTTAATTGCCTTTGGATGTTTATGCACTAGGGAATTATTGGACCCTAGAGTAGTTCTGTTTCTAGTTTTATGAGGAACCTCCATACTATTGAGCATCATAGTGGTACTAGTTTGCATTATCAGGAACCACAGATGTGAGTTACCCTTTCTCCACATCTTTATTAGCACTATTTTTTTAAAAAAATCTTTTTAGTAATGCCCATTTTAATTGGGGAAAGATGGCATTTCACTGTGGTTTTGACTTAGATTTCCTTGATAATGGCACTTCTAAAGGCCATCCCCAACAGCTCATGATTCCTAAGGTCTATTGGTAGGCAACATTCCCAGATGCCTTTTATTTTTAAAGTGTCCACCACCTTGACCATCCTCAGATGAAGTCTTGATTATTTTCTAGGCACTAGGATTGTGATAGGTGCTGGAGCTTACAGTGATGAGTGACACTCTTACTTTTAAGACATTCTGGTCAGACTTTTCTTGTGAAGGTTTGTTGGTTATTAGGATATTCTGGGTGCTGTTCAAAGCACTTGGGATTTACTAACTTATTTAAGTCACTTAGATCTGAAAGATATCTTGCCTTGCCTTTATGTGACAGATGGGAAAACTGAGGCATCTGGCAGTGAAGCTTTGGGAAGGTTCTTCTTGGAATCCTGGGACTTCTTAATGATAAACTGCTTTTACATATTGTCATTTTAGTGAAGTCAAAATCATTCCTCATATTTTAAAAAACTCTTATGAGACAAGCTCTGAGATTCCAGCCTGGTATCAAATTCACTATGTAGCTGAGGATTGCTTTGGACTTAATGATATTTCTGCTTCCCCCTCTCCAAATCTGGGATTATAGGTATGCATCATCAAGTCTAGTTATGTGGTATTGAAGGGCATGCTCAGGACCTCATTTATACTTTGATAGCTCTCTAGCAAACTCTACTGCACTACACCCCTATCCAATCTCTCGTATTCTTATAACTCATATCTGTGTTAACTATAAGGTGTCCTTGCTGAAATGTACACAGTATGGATATGACTTTAAAGTCTCACTATCTGCTAATGGTAGCCAATAACTACACAAGTCCACTGAGCATTTGAAATTGAAAAGTGCAGATTGAATGCTGTTAAGGGTAAACAAAATACACAGCAGATTTCAAAGACTCTTATGGAAAAAATATAAAAATAAAAGTCTCATCAAAGTTTTATACTGGTTGCATGTTGAAATAACAATATTTTGGATCTATTGGATTAAATAGAAGGGCATTTAAAAATTGATTTCCTGAGCGCTTACATTTAACGTGCCTATTGGAATTATGTGAAGTTACATACGTGGCTCCCATTGTATTTCTGTGGAACAACACTACTTTAGAATGCTGGAGATTCTTTCAGCTGAGGATGTATTTTTCTCTTTTAAATGCAGGGGAAAAACCTTATTCAGTTTGGTATGAGGATCAGGTTCTTTTGATATGCTTCATTTAATTTGTATTTATTAATAGGGATTCCATCCATCGGATAGCCATGACTTGCCTCTTGTTTAGTGATTGTTGGAAACTAGTTAGAGGCAGCCAGAGTGAGATGAATCAAAGTTCTATTGTTGTAGGGGAACAAGGTCATCAACTTGAAATTAATCAACGGATTTCAAATCACCAGGAAGGGATATTTTACCCTCAGCTTTACAGTTTCAGCATGTAAATTGCTGTTTAGAGGAGAGCCTGTAAAATCAATCCAGCCTTTCTCCCTTCAGAAATTAAAAGCAATTTATTTTTATTTTTGGCAAGTCCTGGAAAGCGCTTGTACATCCAACTTCTTCTTGACACCACGTGTGTTACATGGTTTTCAGACTTTTGAATAAAGAGGTGGAAAAATCAGTTGCTTTTGGGTCTCATAGGATTTGGAGGAGACTCCTCTGGTCCCTGTTAGAGAGCCCATCTGTCCCCACCTAATACATTTTCCTTTAAATGAGTCAGAAACTCCCTAGCTAAACTTGGCCAAAGGAGCACATATCATGTGGACTCCACCCAGAGCCTTATAAATCATCCCCAGATCACACCAAACTTGGCCCCCAAACTGGGCACAGATTTTCCAATCTGGTCCTGG
>CABHPR010125984.1:0-12500 GCA_902168415.1 Peromyscus melanophrys | reverse complement strand
AAAAGCATATTTAATGGAAAACTTTTGCTGACTGAACAGCTCTTAATTCTTTAATTGGTTATATGATAATTATGATAGAGTGTCTCTATAAACTCATGCTTTACTCTCTTATATTACTGGCTAAGATTCTATTTTGAGATTAATAATAAATCAATGCCTACATGTTTGTTAATGGATATTTGAATTTATAAATCAAGAAAACCAGAATTGAAAAAAAATCTGTTGATACAAAACATTTATAAAATCAGGTTCTTTTTCTGTGTCAGGATAGCTATCAAGTAAACTGGACAAAAAGTTAACAAGAACTACAGCACTTATTTTCTTTAATTATCTGTTTTAGTCAGTGCTAAATTTTGTTGTATTTATAACTAGTAACTGAGAAGCCATTATGTTTTAAAAATTATTTCATTTTTATTTTTAATTATGTCTTTGTGTGGGTTTGTGCAGCAGTGCAGTGTCTACAGAGGCCAGAAGAGGATGTCAGATCTCCTGGAGCTGGAGTTAGCGGTTGTCAGCTGCCCCATGTGGGTGCTGGGAACTGAACTCAGGACTTCTGCCAGAGTAGCATTTGTTCTTAATTGCTGAGCAACCCCCCAGTCCCACTTCTATACTTTTTACCAGTGATATTTGAAGTGTATTCTGTGGTCCAGCATTGTGTGTTTCTTGTTATGATCAAGAGAACATGAGTTAAGTACTGTACTTAGAGACTTACAGCAATCTGTCATGGTTGTGACCTATCAGTGAGTAACACATCAGTGGGCTCTTCCTGGTAGAAGAGTCCTATTGGTGATGCCAAGCCAGCGTGGTGAGTTACATGTACACAGCCATCACCATCAACCCTCAATGTGACAGAAACTAACAAACAAAAGCAGGTTTATCCTCCACACATATTACTTCGGAAATCCTTGATGGGAGAACAATTGTAAGTTGGTCAAGGGCAATTACACACTCCATGTACATACATACACACTTGGAAGCTGTCAAGCTGTTGCTACACCCATGGACTGTACCTGCTATAACACTGTATCTGTACAGCTGTCTGAAACCTTGTTGAGTTTGAGAATCTTCCACCAGTCTCAAGCTAAATTCTGTTTCTAGAGACAATGCAGCTTTTTCCCCTTTGGGGATTTTCTCATCCCGGAATATCGGAGGCACCGTGGACAGTTTGTACAGCTGACAATCGCTTATGGACTCGGCGGCTTGCAGACAATGATCTATTTTTTAACAGTTATTTTAAGACACCATATTCAAGCTTAGGTAGGGCTTAAGCTACCCTTTCTATCTAGAAATAATGCCTACTTTAAAAAATGCTTTCAGATTTTTCCATTTACTGATGCAGTTCTGAATTGAAAAGTGAGAACTCCGTGACTCTTTGATTCTCCTCTTTATTCACCAGGAGATGATTCTAAGTATTTTTATAACTGTTGCCAAACTTTGAGCCGTCTTCTCTCTCCTTTCTACCCCTCCCTCTGTGTCTTCCTTCATTGCTTTCTGTTTTTGTATTTTTGTATTTTTAGAAATGGTCTCATGTAGCCCAGGCTGCCCTCAAACTCATGACATAGCCAATAATGGCCTTAAACTCCCGATCTTCTGCTTCCACTTGCCAAGTGATGGGATTAAACGAGTGCACCAATCAAGTATGTTCATGCCTCTTTTCTTTTGCTTTCCATAGGGTCTCCTGTGGCCCAGGTTGGCCTTAAATATCTGATCCTCCTGCTTCTGTCTCCCGAGTGCTGGGATTCCAGGCATGCACACCTGGTTTACATGGATGTTTTTATTCTACGGCCTCAACTCAGGGTGTTGTGAATGCCAGGCAAGCCCTCTCCCAACTGAGCTGTACTCCCAGGTTTGTGCCTAAATCCTGCTTAACTTTATTCGTTTAATGCTGTAACTTGTTCTTCCACGGTGGAACTGACAATAAAAGGCTATCTCATTCTGGGATGGCAGTTGAGTGTGAGGTTGAAGGAATAAACAATATCTGCCCTTACACTTGCGAATACTTAGTTTTCCTGTCTGGTCTGAGCCTAACTGTATAGACCAATCATGTTCTGAATGTTAATGCAGATAACATGTTTTTACATTCATGCAAATTACACTGTGCTAAAGGGACTAAAGGGAACCAGCTTGGCCCTGAAGGAAAAAACAGAGGCAGCAATTTCAAAGGCACTCTAACAACAATACTAAAATAAAATTAATTAACTCCCCTTTAAACAAATTCTTTTAAGTTTTCATGGCAATTTGATTGTGTGTGAAAATTCTTGGTATGCCTTCTGCAGGAAAGGCAGCCATTCACTGTGAACTTTAAAGTTAAGAGGAAGAGGAGAGAAGTGTAAGGAGAAAAAGAGAGTGCTGTTGACCCTGGGCAGAGTATAGTTGCATGGCTTGTGCTAAAAGGCCCTTTGCAACAAGCTGAACCCTCTAATGCAAATTCTTTGACAAACCTCTATCTCCAAAGATATTTACATTATGATTTATAACAGTAGCAGAATTACAGTTATGAAGTAGCAGAAAAAAATAATTTTGTGGTTAGGGGTCACCACAACATGAGGAACTGTATTAAGGGGCCACAGCATTAGGAAGGTTGAGATCCATGGCTGTAATGTTGATTCCACTGTAAATTTCCTTACAGAGCCTCAAGAGTTAGTTTGGAGAAGAGATAATCTCTAGTTGTTTCCAGGCATACAGTGAGTGTTTGTGGACTATATGTGCTCAGCAGGAGGCAGAGGAGGGGCTGAGTTCTCATGTTCAGTGCTGCTGGGAATATGAACCCTGAGGAGTGACCAGATCATGAAAAGCCAGGGATGTACTAATAATCCCTGTCAACCCATATTTAATTTAAAATTAAATTCTATATATTCCCAATGGTTATTTTGGTTCTTCTCTTTGTTCATTTGTTTTCCAGACAGGGTTTTGCTATATAGTCAGGGCTGGTCTCAAGTCATAATGTACTTCTGGTGAGCCTCAAACTCATGAAAATTTTTAGCACCCTGAGTGTTCAGATTTATAGGCATGAGTCACCTTGCTTAGTAAAAATAGCTATCATCACTCAGAGAAATTATTTTAAAATGTTTTTATTTATTTATCTGTTTATTTATTTATTTATTTATTTATTTATTTATTTATTTATTTTTGAGACAGGTCTCCATTTGGTGCCATGGTTAGCCTTTGTGATCCTCCTGCTTTATCCTTCCAAATGCCTGGGATGACAGGTGTCTGGTACCACACTAGGACTGGAGAAGTTACTTTTGAGGGATTCTATGGTCATGTACGAGGGTGTCAGTGTCCAGCACACCCAGAAGATGAAAGCATAGATTCATAGCCTTTGGATAAAGTTTACCAACCTTCTTTCAGATTGATTCAGATCTTCTGACAGATAATGATGTCCTGGAAAGCTAACTCATAACTTTGGAAATGATGAAATACAACGCAATGGGCCAAGCATTGGAGGATCTGAGGTCTATTTATTTGTGGTTGTTTAATTGCTTTTATATCTTTGGCAAGAAAGTTAGTCTGACTAGGCTTTGTCTGGAAAAAATCAGAACAATGGTATTAGCACTAGTTATTTTGCAAGCTTGTTACAAGGATGAAATGAAACAAATGAAAGTGTTTTATACCCTGCTGTTATGCCATGAGTAAGTCTCATTATTCACTGATGGCTGTAATGTTCTCAAACTTTAGAGTGTGGATAAGAATCACTTGTGGTGCTTGCTAAGAAAGTCTATTTCCAGCAATCCAAAAATAAAGCACCAAAAGCCTGCATACCATTCCCACTCCACAACTCCTGAAAATTCTACATAAAGTATAGACATTATCACTCTTAATGAAAGACTGAACTCATGTTCAATAAAGGAACATTTCCGTGGTTGGAAGCTCTGATGGAGAGCAGTGACATAGAGAGGTAACTGAATGCTAACACCATCTGCTTTGAGGGATAAGTGGAGTCCTGCATTTGAGACTAGAAAGAGATATGTGGTATGGTTTGAAGGTGACCTTGATGGGAAATGGGAGGTGAGATCACCCAGGTATCATTCTCCTATGTAGTTTTCATTCTTATGCAGAATGGAAGAAACATGTACCATTGAACGAGGGAAGTGATCTAGAGATACCCTGATTTTAATTCTGCCAGCCCGCCCTTTTGTGATATCACATTCCTTACTTCATCCCCAAAGACAGAAGCCCTGGAACAAACTCTGAGTGCTTGGAGTAATGGAACTGAGGCATGGAGGAAAAAAGCCAAGATATATTTCCCTTAAGGGCTGCTGTCTCCACCAGTATCTCTGGGTTCCAGTTATAAAGCCCAGTTATCACTGGTTTCAGTTCTCAAACCCACCTTTAACAAGCTCCAGCAGAAATACAATCCTCCAGGCACTGTAGACACCGAAAGCGAAAGCTACAGACAGGAAGTATGGTCAAATGTTTGAAGAGCCCTGATTCTCGTGTTTACCTTTATTCCAACAAATCAAAATAGTTGAGGATGCAAAGTTAGGAATATGTACTTTTTACCCCCCTTTTTTCTTCTTTCAACCTCTTTTTTTTTTCTTCATTTTTTGAGATAGTGTCTTGCTATGTCTGGCTGTCCTGGAACTCACTATGTAGACTAAAGCACGAGATATACCTGCCTTTGCCTCCTGAGTGCTGGGGTGTGTACTACTGTGCCTGGCCAGGGATCTTTAACACACTCTGGAGAGGAGTAAGATACAGAGGCTGCTGGAAGACCATTGGGAGATTCAGTTTTGCCATTTTCTCAAAAATTTTCAGAATTAGGACAGAGATGGTGACTGTCTGTGCGATCTATCTTCTTTCTTTATTGGAAACCTGTAGCCACTGCTCCAGAGGGCTTTTACCCTTCAGCGGAGTGGCAGGGAAGGGACAGGGTTAGATGGGGGTTACGAGGGAACAGTCGCTGGGAAGCTTTCAGCCTTGGTTTCCCATCTTCCCCTTCTTTGGTGCCATTTTATGCATTGAACGGATCATGAGAAGGGCTTGCTTTTGAAAAGCCCGTGGAGGGAAGAGTTGTTTTTCCTGTCTTGGAGCTGTTCAGCCATCTGTCCCAATTTCTTCCTGGTTTCCTGTTATTTTCATTCTGCCTTTTAGAAAGATTAACATGCGGTGCAACCACATACTCTATTACGCTTGTCTCCTCACTACTTTATCTCATTAACTGCTTGATCACTGTGAGTAAAAATAATCTTCCATTAAGTCACAACTTCAAACGTGCCTGAGACTTAGATCAAGTAAGCCTTCAACAGCTTTGAAAAAAAAAAAGAACTCTTTAAATCTGAGAGGTTCACTTCAAAGGCAAACCAATGGTGTTCTCAGCCCAACTGACAGGTAAATAGTCATTTGTAACTAAAGATACGCAAGTGTGGAAGTATGGCTCACTCTGGAGTTTATAGTTTTTTTTTTTAAACTCTTCTAGTTAAAGCAATTTAGAGCTTGTCTCTGAGAAGGGTTAGATACCACAACGTACCACACATAGGTGGGCCATATCCCTAAGCAAACATCCAGCTTTTTGTTCTGTTCCACCCTAGTCATTCTTTTATTTTCTGCATCCCTATACTTTCTTCAGCAATATACACATTATGCAAAAAATAGTGAATAGTTAAGTATTATTTATTTCAATTCTTTACTGGCCTACCCTTTGGTTACCCAGGTAACTCTCCTTCTCTGTGTTAGTGAACTTTCCCTCACTCTAGCAGATAGCTGAGATACTCACCTTATAAGGGAGAAAGTCTTATTATTTTGATTCATGGTTTGGGAGGATGTAGTATATAATCAGGCAGACCCATTGCTGGGACAGGGCAGGGTATCATGTTGGGAACCTGTGGCGTAGTGGCATAGTGATGTTGACACTGCTTTTCTTAGGAAGTGAGAGGAAAAAGAAAGTGCCTGGGTCCCACCATTTTTGAGGTCATGTTGCCAATGACTTGAAGACCTCTCATGAGGCCCCACCTCCTAAGTTTCCACTATGCCCTCATAGTGCCACATTAGTGAACAAGACTTGGGTCTATGGGGAACATTTAAAATCCAAAGTATGGGATTCTTCTTTCATGTCTCAGTTTAGAGCTACTTGACTTGGGAAACTCCCCTGACTTCCCCGACTTATCTGTTTCCCACACGAGGCTTTCCAGGTGTAGTGGAATTCTTCTAGCCATGAGTCATCATTATGTCTTTTTGTTTCTGTGTGTTATTTTGATTGTCCCACTAGACCATGAATTGCATAATGGCAGGGTCTGTGTATTTCCAAAGTGTAGCATGATGCCTGACACACAGTCCTTTGTGAACTTTAGATGAATATATTTTCAGGACTCTAAAATATTCCATTGCAATATTATAAACTATTGCTTGGTCGTTGTTACGGCTTGAATGCCAAATGTCCACCATAGGCTCGTGTGTTTGAATACTTGGTCCCTGTTGGAGGTGCTATTTTGGGAGGTTGAGGAACCTTAAGGAGGTGGGGCCTGGAAGGAGGAGGATTGTTGCTGGGAACTGGATCTTGAAGTTTGTAGTTTGGTTCTGCTTCTGGCCTGAGCTCTGTGCTTTCTGGTCTGCTAAGATGTGAATCAGCCACAAAACAAACTCCTACTACCATAGACCGAGCATTCAGCTGCCATGCTTTCCCATCACGATGCTCCAAACCCTCTAGACTGTAAGTCTAAACAAACCTTCTCATTCTTAAATTGCTTCTGTTAGATGCTAGGTCATAGTGACAAGAAAAGTAACTAATACAACCAGGTATCGTTTACCATTGCAATTCTTTGTTGGCCAGTGAAGTGGGCTAATGAGCACCTTGGAAGGAAACAACTTTCTCACATCCGTTTTTCTTTGGGGAAGTTCCTAGGGAGATAATCAATAGACAGTATCCATCAATCTTTTAGATACTCACTGAGTTTCACAAAGGTACCAATTATTGCTGAGTTTGTAGCAGCAGATGAAGGTGACAATTTCTCCATGTCACTAGTGAAGTTGTCACAGTTTGGTTTTTCATCAGTTTCTATGTTTTTTTTTTCCTGTAAATTACTGTTACTAATAGTCCCCATCCCCTTTTTACTTGAACACGTCTTTCAGTATTTGTAACAATTCTGTAAATTAAGGGTTTTGTTCAATCATCTCATATATATACAAATGTACATATTTCTAGTTTGTAGACCTACATTTTTAAAAAATCAATTGATATTGTGTGTTTTCACAAATAAAAATTCTTTGTCTTTTCCCCTTTTGTTCTTTGTCATTTAATTATTTATTTATTGGTTTTTCAAGACAGAGCTTCTTTGAGTAGCCCTGGCTTTCCTAGAACTCACTCTATAAACCAAGCTAGCCTTGAACTCAAAGATCTGTCTGACTCTGCCTCCTGAGTGCTGGGATTAAAGGCACGCACCACCACTGTCCAGCTGTCTTTTATGTTTAGTTTCCTATACTAAGATTATAAAAATAATAGCTCAAAAAAAACCCAAAGAGAGTATATGTTATATAGAGAGAGTAAAATAATTAGATGACTCTGTAACATATGCTCATAAATTATCAATTTCATAAAAGGATGAAAGCTACGTTCATATAACACCTTGCTTAAAAATATATTTCAAACTTAGGATATATAAAAGAATTAGAAGAAAATACTCAGTACATACGTGTATAGGAGTCAGTGTGTATACAGTTACAAGGCTGACCCCTCTGCATTGGATAACCAATGTTATGTATGTAACAATAAAAATCAAAGAAAGATGCTATGAACTTGAGAGGGAGGGTGGCTTAGGGAGACTGGAGGAAGGACAGAGGGGAAAAGTGATATAATTCTGTTTCAATTAAAAATATATTGAAATGAATATGAGTATAAGAATTACTATGGCTGAAAAAATTCCTTATTGTTTACAGTTTTGGATATATATTTTAATCAGAAATTGCCCAAGTGGTTTGGTATTGAGTGGGAGATTTAAATTCTTGGTCTCTGAACTTTGTCTTTTTTCTGAATGTCATAACAATGCTTCTGTGACTTAAAAGGCAATAATTAGTATGGTGACGAGATAAGAACTGGCTTGGATTTAGAGGGACAGTGTCCAGACTTGGTTTCATTTCATCCCATAACTATCTTGGGAGATACTGTCCTTACCTGCAAAGTAGATAGCAAAATCCTTGCACTATCACTCCAAAGAGCTGTTTTGAAGAATAAATCAAGTAATGACAAATATAATGTGTTTTTGAAGACTGCCATTGTTTTAGTTTGCTCTCTTCTTGCTTTAATAAGCATCATGACCAAAAGCAACTTGGAAGAGGAAAGGGCTAATTTGGCTTACGTTTCCAGATCACAAACTATTATTGAGGGAAGTCAAGTCGGAACTGAAGCAGAAACCATGGAGGATGCTGCTTTCGGTTCGTGCTCAGATGGTTTTCTTATATAGCCCAGGCTTACCTGCCTAGGGATAGTGCTGCCCACAGTGGGCTGGGTCTTCCCACACCAATCATCAGTTGAAGAGAGTCTCTGGAAGATATGGCCATAGGCCAATTTGATGAAGCGAATTTTCAGTGGAAGGTCCTTCCCTCTTCCCAGATGACTCTAGGTCATGTCAACTTGGCACTGAAAACTCACCATGCAGCTGTTAACACAATATCAGCCCAGGATCCGTTATACCATCAGCCCCTTTCTACTTCTCCTTCAGAACTGTTTTTCAAAGAACATCTCTGTTTCTGGTTTTATTCTGAAAATGGCTAGCACAAGAGGTTTACTTAATAGATTATATATTGTGATCATTAAGGATCTTGACTCTGGAGTTCCAATGAGTTTAGTTTGAACCAAGGTTCGGTCAGTCACATCATTGTGATCTTGGAAATATTATTTAACTCCTCGGTGTTTCAACTTTCCCATCTTTGGAGAGAAAAATAACAACAACTATGCCAATAATCAGGGCTCTTTGGTTATGTCAGCAACTTTTGCTGAAGCAAAAGAAAGTGTAGTAGCTAATTCTATTCAGTATCTATATTTGCACAGACATCTCTGTATGTCTGCTGTGGAATAATGCTTTTGTACACTGGTTTAATAAAACACTGATTGGCCAGTAGCCAGAGAGGAAGTATAGGCAGGATAAGCAGACAAGGAGAATTCTGGGAAGAGGAAGGCTGAATCAGGAGACGCCATCCCGCCATCCAGGGAGCAGCAAGTAATGACACACAGGTAAAGCCACGGAATACGTGTCGACACATAGATTAACAGAAATGGGCTGAGTTTAAGTGTCAAAGCTAGTCAGTAGTAGGCCTGAGCTAATGACTGAGCAGTTTTAATTAATATAAGCCTCTGTGTGTTTACTTGGGGGACGCTAGTGGGAGAGATTTGTCCCAACTGCCGGCAGGCTGGGACACAGAAAAACTTCTGTTACATATGTCTATAATTTAATGATGCTCTCGCAAGTGGTTAGGATGGGAACTATGCAGAGACTCACGTGTGATCTGTTCCCTTTCTTTGATTTGCTTCTTTTAGGCTCAATCATTTATTGCAAACAGGGATTGGGTATGTTGAGAGTAATGGTATTTTATTGCCACCAGGTTCTCTAATTTAAAATTAAATGCTTCATTGGCTTAAAGAAATCATGATGTGGGGTTGAAGAGGTGGATTAGTGGTTAGGAGTGCTTACTGCTCTTCCAGAGGTCTGAGCACCCACATTGGGCAGCTCACAACCATCTGTAACTCTAGCTCCGGGGAATCTGATGTCTTCTTCTGCCTTCTGTGGGCACCATAATACACACACATATGAGGGCACACACAAACACACACAAAATCATGATGTTTTACCTAATACTAAAGGCCCTGGGTTTGATTCTCAGCAATGAAAAAATTAAAAAGTATAAGGAAACAAGGTGATTGATTGTACCTGGGACATATCACTGCTCTGGACCTGTAGTACCATGAATAGTGTTGGTTATTTAAATCTTATCATGTTGCCTAGTCCTGACCAAATGGCACTAGGAGTGTCCCTTATCCCACTGTCATGTGACTGAAGAATGGATGCAGTGGCTTCCTGGAGGAATGGATGGTACAAGCTGCATTCATGGTCAGAAATAGCTGATGTAGAACTTTTTTGTGCCATTGCCTGATACATTGTAAGTATTAAAATTTTTAGGAAGAAAAAGAAAACAGCTAGGCTTTGTTATTTATAGGATGGTATTTGTTCCTGGGCATCTCAGAGTCACCTTCAGAACTGTAGTAGTTAAACAGCCTTTGAAGGAGTTTATTGTAAACATCAAGGAAAGATCTCCAGCAGGCCACACCATAAGAGGATTAGGAGAGAGGAAGGAAGGCCCTTTCTTCTCATCTGGAGCTAGTCATGATAAATGCTCACTTCAGTGGCGGCTGCAGGAGCACCATCTTGAGTCCCTGACCTCTCTTCTACTCAGAGGATGCATCTTGAATGTGATTTAAATGACATCAGACAGAGACTCCTTTCTGGTTCTTCCCATTGGTTATTCGGATATTCTCAGATTTTCATTCTTTGTTCCTGCTGGGGCTTAGGTTTGCCTTAGTTTGGGCTTTTCCTTTCTTGCTGTCTTTAGTTACAGAGATGGAGTTCAATATCAACATGCAGGAAATGGAGTTTAGTTTGGTTTTTCGGTGTGTGTTATGTTGTTGAAACTGAAAAGCGGGGGCTAAACCTTTCGACTAGAATCATGGGAATGCTTTTTCTTATAAGCACCATCAACTTAGAGTTGAGCCTTCCAACTGGCATCCATCATCACAGCAAGCAGGCAAACCCATTGCAATACAACCAATTACTCTCTCTTTAAAGACAGGCATCCAGAGACATAACAAATCATATGCAACAGGATGTATTTTTGGGGTAATTTTACTTAATTATAAACAACATCTTGATGTACTTGCCTCTAGAGCCTCTGTGAGGAAGAGTTCAAGTGAATAAACAGTTGCTGCATTTCATGATGTGATTTTAATTTCTCCACCTTGGCTGCTTAAGGATGACAGCCTAATCCAATATCATTGAAAATAAGAAATATATCTATATTTCCACAATCACTGAGTGTTCAAGTTGGATTGTAAGCTCAGATAGAGCTAATAGAACCTTAATTGAGCTGGAGCAGTGGAGATGTACGAGGATGCGGAAGAGTCAATCAGGGTAGGGGGTGGTGTGGGGGACAGCCTGTTTAAGAAAGCCTCTGGCCCAATGATGATACTTGTGTTTAGGTCAAAGTGGGACAGGATAAGAAACAGAAATAAGGAAAATTTCAGATTTTAAAAAAATGACATCTTCCAACTTCCCCATTACTTAGGTTTCAAAAGAAAAAAAAAATCCTGCATATTGCTTAAGATATCTTCTGGTTATGCTCTTGAGACAGGTGAACTACCAGAGCCGCCCACCGCATTTGAAAAACAGCATCCACCACCATAACATTGAATGTGTTTGTTTGCTATTTTTTTTTTTTTTTTGCAGCTGGCTTCTCTCCCCCTTCTGTCACTTGGCTGCTTTAGTTATAGATGTGAATTTTATTTTCTCTTTTCTAGATGGAGATGTTTGGGGTCAGTTCTGCCAGCAACCCAGTACAGTGAATGACCAAGCCTGAATAAAGCAGTGGTACCCTGAACCCCTGACTCATTTTTGAGGTTGGCACATCTTGGAGACTGAAGTGCATGCACATAATACTCTTCTGATGCTATTCAGGGAAGACAGATGTGGGCATAGAATCTGTTGCTATTGGAGACTTTTCTGCTCAGGCAGAACGATGCACTGTAGCTGAAACTTGAATTTTAGTATGAAAGATGATTGTTACTGCTCTAGTGCCACTGATTAAGGTCAGCCTCAGACATTGCTTGGGAACAATTAGGATTGCTTTCAAAATCTATTTTTTCCCCTGACTCGAAAGTGGGGTTTACCAGGAATAAATGTAGTATATTTAGTACTGACTGTATCAGTTATCTAGTACCATGCACAGAATCATAAAATAACCACCATTTAGTACTTATACTTTTGCTATTGGGCACAGCTCAGCTGGGGTAGCTCATCTCTATTCCATGTGATGTAGGCTGAACTCCCTGATATATATGTGGTCAGCAGTCTGCTTAGCAACTGGCTGGAGCTCTAGGCCAGTGAGGCTTGGATCTCTTTCCATGACTCCTAAATAGGATAATCTGGGCTTCTTATATTGTAGCCATAATTTCCCAACTCTACCATAATGCCCAACCCTCTTAAGAAATATTTCACCCCCTTGCCTAGATCATTTCCGGGGGATATGTTATAAATGTTCTTAGTTAAGACCCTTCTCTTGAAATTAGACTGTTGGGCCAGCTGCTGCTGCCATTGCCTGCCACTTGATGCACTCCAGCACAGGAGGGCTGCCACTGCAGACATTTCTGCCTGCATCCTTGCTCTGGACCAGTACTCTGGACCTTCATGTCTCTCAAGCAGTGTTTCTTTCTGCAAAGAGGTGGGAACAGTGCTACTTTCCCTTTGGGGTGAAGCATTAAGTGGGTCCCAGGCACATTGCTTGTGTTCTCATTTTTTTTT
>CABHPR010125983.1:0-16370 GCA_902168415.1 Peromyscus melanophrys | reverse complement strand
CTGTGTTTCCTGCGGTGACACCACCTAAGCCCTTGCCTTTCAAGCTTGGTTGTTTACATTTGCCAGAGATTGGTGTTTATAAGGCACTGTAAGTGATGGTTAGTGTGTGGATTTCCTTTGGTCTTTCGGTTGATAACTGCACCATATCCACTGGGAACCTAGAGATCCAGAGCCAGTTAGTCTGGTGAGTCCATGTGTCCTTCACACCAGGAACAATTAGGGCCAAGAAGGAAGTGCAGAAGGATTATGTGGTTCCTGCCCTCAGGGCTTTACACCGTTTATAATTCTAGTGAATAGATGATATTCAAGCAAAGTTAAAGGGTCAGTTCCAAGCTTCTGTTACTGTACCATCGACCTCAGTCTCGGATTCAACACTAGGTATGGGAGCTCACACCTGTAACTCCCACACTTGGGGTTCTGAAGCAGGAGGATGGTAGCAAGGTTGAGAGCAGCCTCATCTACATAACAAGTTGCAGGCCAACTCAAGCTATGGAGATTGTCTCTGAAAAAAGCCTGAAAACTTGGAGGGAATTAGTATGTGCATCGCCTCTGCTGAGAGGTCTTTAAGTTCTTTCAGGAAGCAGGCTGCTGAGATGGTTTAGTAGGTAAAGGTGGAGGTAGATCTCTGTGAATGTGAGGCCAGCATGATCTACATAGTGAGTTTCAGGTCAGCCAGAGCTAGACAAGACCCTGTCTCAAAATAAATGAATGAAATAAATTCTCCTAGGAATGGTTCGATCTGAGCTACTCAGGTAAGAAGACCCCCAGCTGATGTCTTGATTAATTCCCTTCGTCTCTTTAGCAGTTGCCAACAATCCCATCCTCCAGGCTTACAGATGTACAGCTGTGATTAGTCACCAGGAGAGTCATGTTTCTTTAGCCTGCCAGAGACAAATAGCACAAATAGGAAAATGATTACTGAGACCAAAAAATAAAATAAAATAAATGCATTTGTTGAAAAATAACAATTTAGGGTCAGGCATGGGGACTCACACCTTTAATTCTAGCATTTGGAGGCAGAGGCAGACAGATCTCTGTGAGTTGTAGGCCAGCCTGGTTAACATAATAATAAGTTTCAGGACAGCCAGGGCTACATAATGAGATTCTGTCTCAAAAAAGAAAAGAAAGATAACAACAATAATTTAGAGGCTGGGAGATAGCTCCATATATCCAGTGCTTGCTGGGCAAAAACGATGACCTGAGTTGAAATCCCAAGCATCTACATACAAAGCTGAGCATGGTGGTACATATCTATAACTCCAGTGTTGTTTTTACTGAAGTTGTTCTATTTATGAATAAAGACCTGGGAGTCAGATGTTGGGGTGAAAACCTGCTAGAGCAGAGAGGCCAAGAAGCAGCCAGCTGCCAGGCAGTGGTGGCACACACCTTTAATCCCAACACTCAGAGACAGAGGCAGGTGGTGAGTTCGAGGCCAGCCTGGCCTACAGAGTGAGTTCTAGGACAGCTAGGACTGTTACACAGAGAAACCCTGTCTTGAAGAAAAAAAAAGCAACCAGCTGACCTTCCTCCTTCCTTTTCAGCTTGGAGACCAAGCAAGAGAGTGTTTTTCCACACCACCCCCAACCAAAAAGGACCTGAAATCTCTAAGTCCCTCCCGACCCCTTCCTGTGCATCTGTCTGTCTTCCTGGGTCCTCCACACTCTCTATGGCTAATGCTTGTCAACCAGTTGCTAGCTCTGCCCCCGATCCAAGGTTAATTTTATTAACACAGTCTCAGAGTTTCACAATGCAGTCAAATATTCCACAACACTCCAGTGCTGTAGGGCAGAGACAGGAGGATCCTTGGAGTTTGGTGAACATCTATTATAGCAGAAATGGTAAGCTCCAGGTTCAGGGAGTGTCTTTGTTAGGGTTCTATTGCTGTGAAGAGACACCATGACCACAGCAACTCTTATAAAGGGAAACATTGAATTGGGACTGACTGACAGTCCAGAGGTTTAGTCAGTTATCATCATGGCAGGAAGTATGGTGGCATGCAGGCTGGTGCTGGAAAGGGAGCTGAGAGTTCTACACCTGGATCAGCAGGCAGCAGGAAGAAACTGCCACACTGGGCCTAGCTTAAGCATCTGGAACCTCAAAGAGCAACCCCAGTGACACTTCCTCCAAGACCACACCTCCTAATAGTGCCACTCCCTATGGGGCCTATGGGAGCCATTTTTATTCAAACCACTACAGAGAGAGACCCTATCTCAAAACATAAAGTGGAGAGTGACTGACTACCTCTAGCCTCTGCCCACATGTCATACACACTCACATGCACACTTGCACACGCGTGTTCACATATAAATAAGAACACATACACAAACTAACATTCTAGTGACATTCAGAGGGGTGGATTCAAGTGTAGTTTAGCAGTTTTTCCCTGTGACACAAGTAGTTGTACTCGCTGGAGTGTGGGGCACTGAGGTGTCACTGGTCTCCCATTGCTCCGGTCCTCCTCCTGAGCTCTCGGGCAGAGCCACGGTGGACTAACCAGGGGAGCTCTGTGTTTGATAGCGTTCTCGTTTCACACTGATCGTTACATGGGACTAGTCCTTCAGTGAGTCTGCCCACTAAATGCCTCACTTAATTGTGTCCTATCCTATCACACTTCCCAATTTGTCTAGTGTTGCACGAATCCTAAATGGTCTTATCATAAAAACCCGGAGCCAGATATTGGGGTAAATACTGAAAGATCAGAGGAAACAAGCCACAGCCACTTCTCACCTCGCCAACTCCTCAGCCAAAAAGAGAAGATCCTGTCTCCATGAGTCCTCAGACTGAATGCCTGAGTCCTCAGCCGAAAGGGCCTAATTCCTGTCCCCTCCCGCCTTATATTCCTTTCTCTGCCCAGCCATTTCACTTCCTGTCTCAACCTTCCTAGTGCTGGGATTAAAGACGGGTGACTCCCAAGTGCTGGGATTAAAGGTGTATGATCCCAAGTGCTGGAATTAAAGATATGCACCAACACCACCCGGTCCTCTGTGGCTAACTCTGGCTGGCTCTGTCCTCTGATCTTCAGGCAAGCTTTATTTCTTAGATTACAAATAGGATCAGGGTCGTACTTATAAAGAGACAAACAGTGGCTCAGTGCAGGTTTGGAGAGCATGCTTAGCATGTGTGAGGTGTTGAGTCTCCAGGCAAGGGTGGGCATAGGTTGTCCTCACAGCTGGATGTGGTGGTGCGTGCCTGTAACCCCTGAAGTCGGGAGACAGAAGCCGGAGGACCACTCTGAGTTTCAGGCCAGCTGTGCTCTCTAGTGAGAACCTGACTCACCTCTACCCCCAGTTTGTCTTGGTGCCCTGCTTCATGTCTGTGGATGGAGTGGAAGTAAAAGACAGTAAGATCCTCACTGCTGTCACAGCAACCGAAGCCTGTCTTTCTTTCGATACTGCCCTGGGGGAAGTTGCTGAGACGAGAGAGGAGTAGCCCTGTACCAGGGCTGCTTTAGATTCTCTGCCCACCAGGCCTGAGGAAATTCCCTCTTCCTGTCGTGACAAGGCACCCCACGGCTAGATCTTAGCTCTACATAGAAACTAGTGGAAGGAGGCCTGGGGAGCTGGTGAAAAGCCCTGGCCTGTGACTCTGCCCTTGTCCTGGCCACACTTCAAGGCAAGGACCTCTGCTTTCAGAGGACAGTGTGATGGGAACAGTGCTTCTCGGGGTGCTTTGCGTTCCTTAGTTGATTCTTCATTGCCTAAAGCTAGAGAATAAGCAGCTGCGTGCTTTTGCATGTGCGTGCGTGCGTGCGTGCGTGCGTGCGTGTGTGCGGCTTGACAAGCGCACAGTGGTGCCCGTGTGCTCCAGAGCTATGGTGTTTGTCCTCACCTGATAGAATTGTGCTGCCTAGAGAAACTGGTGCCAGAGGAGCGGCAGCAGCCTCCTGACCGAGCTCCCTCCCTCCCGAGGCCACTGCCTACAACTGGAAACCCACACTTGTGAGGCAGTAGTCTCTCCTCCATGCTCCCGCTAGCGTTGCTTCAAGAGAACCCTTGACTTTGGTTAGCCAGCTCTTAATTTCAGGGAGAGCAGCAACGAAGTGGCTTCCATTGCTGTGGGACTTTCTATTATCTTAGAAGTGACGAAACAGGCTAGTTGTTATCTCTACATAGCTGGTTTAGTAAGAAATCTAGACTGAATTTAGCTTAATAATCTGTCTTGGAAAACCAAAATAAGTACATTTATGAGTAAAATGTAAGTCAGTATCAACAATGTTTATTTTGTCTCTCACCTTAAAGCTAGCGAATATTTTCTGTCTTGTCCTGTAAACAGAAAAGTAGCTTTAAAATTGGTTAAGAGGCTGGGAGAGGGCTCTGGTAAAATGGTTGCTGTGCACGCATGAGGGCTGACTGGACGCCTAGTACCCGTGTAAAAGCTGGAATTGACTGCTGCACACCTGGAGTGCTGCTCGGTGCTGGGAGGTGGCGAGAGGAAGATTCCGGGGACTTGCTGGTGCCGTCTGGCTGATCCGCTCAGTGAGAGAACTGTCTTATAAAGAAGAAGTCATCCAGTGTGGGCCTCTGGCCTCACATGTGTATGCACACACTTGCATATGTACCCGTGAACACACACACAAAGTTGTTAGAAATCTTTGCTTGTTTCTTGTGGTGTTTGAGATGGAACCCAGCTCTGTGGAGTTGCTTCTCTTCTTCCGTCTTTACATGAGTCCTGGGGATTGAACTTTGAGTCATCAGGCTTATGTGGCAAGGGCTTTACCTGCTGAGCCCCAGTGGCCGTTTTAAAAATAACTTTGGTTTCTTGTTTGAAGTTTTTTACTGTGGGTTCTTTTTTTAGGGGGTGTTACTAAGCAAGTGCTGTACCACTGAGCCACACCACACAGAATGCTCGTTTGTTTTGTGTTTGCTTTTTGAGACAAGATCACTCTCTAGCCCTGACTGTCCTAGAGCTTGCTGTGTAGATCTGGCTAGCCTCAGGCTTGCAGAGATCCACCTTCCTCAGCCTCCTGGGTGCTGGGATCACTACACCTAACCTCACTGTGCTTTCTTTAAAATAGTGTTTTCAAAAACTTTGTACAACCAGAACTTTGTGTCTCTGTGATGAGAAAGTTTTATAATAGGCAGAAGAAGAGCACAGACATCAGTGCTGATGGCCAGGTGTGGTGGTGTGTCTGTAGTCCCAGCACACTGGCGGCCAAGGCAGGAAGATTTCAAGGTCAAGGCCAGCTTTCGAAACATAGCAAGACTTCATATCAATAAACAGAAAGTTCCTTTTCCTCCCACCACCCCCCTCGAGACAGGGTTTCTCTGTGTAACAGCCCTGTCTGACCTGATACTCACTCTACTGTAGACCAGGCTGGCCTAGAACTCACATAGATCTGCCCGCCTCTGTCTCTAGAGTGCTGGGATTGAAGGTGTGGACCACCACTGCCTGGCTGATAAAAAAAGTTCCTATGAAGTCAGTGACAGCCTGAGAAATACAGTATTTAGTTTATGATGGTTTCATCGTAAGTAAAATCTTCCGATTTGTCAAGTGTTGATGGACTTTAGCCAGTCAGTGAACTTAAGTTATGTGGGGAGCGGGGCAATGTGTGTGTGTGTGTGTGTGTGTGTGTGTGTGTGTGTGTGTGTGTATCTCTTAGTTTGCCTTCCTGTTGCTGTGATGAATACCACAACCAAAAGCAACTTGGGGAAGAAAGGGTTTATTTGGCTTACAGGTTACAGTCTATCATTGAGGGAAGCCAGAGGAGGAACCTGAGGCAGGAATCCAAACAGAGAGCAGTGAGGAACGCTGCTCGCTGGCTTCCTCTCAGACTCAGGCTCAGCTCCCTTCCTTACACAGCGGATGACCGCCTGCCCAGGGATGGTGCTGCCCGTGGCGGGCTGCCACCCCTACGTCAGTCAACCATTAATAAATGTCCCACAGACGTGCCCCAGGCCACTCTGATGGTGGCAGTTTCTCTGGTGGGTTCCCCTCTTCCCAGCATGTCAAGGTTTTGCCACGTTGACACAAACTGACTGACGGTGCCTATATACGCTAGTGGGTAGATGGGTTGATGGAGGCACAATTAGAATGTTCTTTCTCGGTTTTTCTGTACTTATTAAATACACATCTTTGTAAAAATCTAACTTAGTGTGCTAAGAGAATTTCGGTGTAGATTTATTCTCCTAAATCTTCGTGTGGTCATCATAGAGTACGTATTGTATAGATAGGTGGAGAATTAAAAATGGAGAAAATTGAAGATGCCAAGCGCTGCCACCCATTAGACAATTGAAGTTAAAAATAGATGCACTCATGCATCAGCAAATGGATTCATACCCAGATGACTGGATTCAGAATCCAGCCACGTCTGACAGCTTGCTAAGAAGAGTTTACCCAGCATAGACTACTTAAAACTCAAAATTGCTTCAAAACCTTCTATGGCATAAAACTAGGATCTAGTGAGGAAGTAAAAATATTTTGAATAGCCATATGTAAAAGATAATAGTTCAGAATGTATGTTGAGGTTAATTTTAATAATGAGAAAATGCCTAATAATGTCTACCTCATTGTGTTAGCATTTATGATATGAGTTAGCTGGCAGGCTGTGTTATGTTTTCATTTGCTTCTTTTAATTAACAATTAGCATTGTAGAAAGAATACCATCAAATAACTACTATTTACTTAGAAAAAACTCCTTTGGACATTTCACTTTCCATTGTCCTAAAAATATACTCGGATTCACAGCAGCACCTGACTCTGATGGACACTGGTAAATGGGACCACTGGATTTTTATTTCAGCAAGAGAGAAATAGATGAAAAGATCTGGGCCTCCGGAACAAAGTGCCTTGCCAGCCCATTAAATCACTGTCACCAAAGTGGGTTTTAGTATTAATTATCTAACGGAAATTTTCCTAAAGATGAAGGCTATACTGGCCACGTCATTTGTCACCTATTTTACAGCAAATTCGCTTTTGTGTGGGGTGTGGGTGGTAATAGAGATAGTGTTTGTTAGGTATTTTAAAATGTCATAATTGTGGTCAGCCAATCTCTTTTGGAGAGATTAAAATGTGACCTCTCCTTCATGTAGCTAACGCGGTCCCTTGTTATTATAGATCTTATCAGGCACGTGACCCAGATCTATTTTCCCCAGTGCTGTGAAGCTGTTGTCTCCCACAGTTTCCTTGCTTGTCTTGTTTCTATGGTAACCCTGCACTCACTGTCCTTGCAGAGAAACCCTAAAGCAGGCAGCAGCCGAGAAGTCCCAGCAGCTCTCAGCACTGCAAGAAGAGAACGTCAAACTTGCCGAGGAACTGGGGAGGACGCGGGACGAAGTCACAAACCATCAAAAGGTCAGTGGACCGTCAGTGGGGGTTAGATCTGGGGTGCTGGCATCTGCTGTTCTTGCAGTGTTCCTAGAGGCTCCTCAGATTTGCTCTGTGTGACTGGGTTGTTTGAAACGGGATGGCTTGTTTACCTGTGTTACACGGCTCCTTGCTTTCCGGGAGGCGCACGGCTATAGAATGTAGGGTCGCAGTGAATTGACAGTCCACTAACACACCACACACTAGCAGCACCAGCACCAGACCTTACAAACAACGAGAGAAGGTCCTTACTAGATCAGTCTTCTGGCAGTGCGCTTAAATTCGAAGAATCAAACATCTTCTCCCTACCACAACTTTGATTCCAAATTTATTTTTCCTTAAGATTTTTTTCCCTATTTTGCTGAAATTGGTCTTAAGGATATGGATTCTAAGAATATGGTTCTGGTGTGAAGTTAGCGGTTGGTCTTGGTAGTAATTTCCCAATAGACTTGTGAATATGTGTGTGTTGATTTGTGGAATGTGCGTCCTAACTAGAGTGCATCACAGCCTGCTTGCTGAGATCTGTGTCGCCGAGGTTTCTGACAGAAGTTACTTAAACATGGGAACAGAGCTGATTGTAAATGATGCTGTGTTCTGCTTTGAATTCTTCTCTAACATTGAATCAGAATGTTAGTCACATCTGACCCCGGAGCAGCTGCTGCAATTTTTAACCGTTTATGCTTGCTCTGCCCTGCAAAGGAAAAGATCTATTATGTGCTTCAAGCCTTGACTCTGACTAGCTAGAGTAGTTTAGAGTCGCTGCATTTCATTTTCACCAAGATGGTGCAGTGTGTGGGGAAAACTCCTCATTTTGTTCTTTCTGTGTTTTCAGGGCAGGGGATCACTGGTTGGCCTGGAACTCACCAGGTAGCACAGGTTGGCTTCAGACTAAGAGAAAGCCTCCTGCTTCTACCTCCCAAGTATTGGGGAAGTCACCATGTCCACGGTTTATTTCACACTTTAAGATTTTTAGTTACAAGTCAGGCGATGGTGGTGCAAACCTTTAGTCCCAGCACTCGGGAGACAGAGGCTAATGGATCTCTGTGAGTTCAAGGCCAGCCTGGTCTACAGAGTGAGTTCCAGGACACCCAGGACTGTTTCACAGAGAAACCCTGTCTCGAAAAACAAAAACAAAACAAAAAAAAAAAAAAAAAGATTTTTATTATTATAGCTGTCCCCACTTTGCTCATTTCATGAAGGAAATGCAGCAGTCTCCCAGCTCTGAGAGATGTTGCCGGGTATTGCTGGTAGACAGTAGCAGACTCACTGTGTGATGGGTACCCAGAGATGACAGGGTGATCTGGGAGGTGGTACAGAGAAAATAGTGACTTGTTGAGCATCCTCTGGCAAGCAGGGTCACAGTGTTTGTCCTTGTGTTTGGCTTGGAACAGAATCAAAGGGGACTAACTTGAGCGGGGTCACTGCACTCTGCTTTGATCAGCTCGTGAGAAATTTGAGTTTATGAAAAGTGGAAACCCCTTTGACCTGAAGAAGATTTTCTTTTCTGTTATTGCTGGGATGTCGAATACCAGGGTGTCACCAGTACTGGGAGAGAAGGATTTCGGTTAAGTGCTCAGTCTATCTCGTTGGCTTTTCCCTCCCTCCCTCCCTCCCTCCCTCTCTCCCTCCCTCCCTCCCTTCCTTATCTTTTTTTTTTGTTTTGTTTTGTTTGTTTATTTGTTTGTTTTTTGAGACAGGGTTTCTCTGTGTAGCTTTGCGCCTTTCCTGGAACTCACTTGGTAGCCCAGGCTGGCCTCGAACTCACAGAGATCCACCTGGCTCTGCCTCCCGAGTGCTGGGATTAAAGGCGTGCGCCACCACCGCCTGGCTCCCTTCCTTATCTTTTCTTTTTGATTTTCCCACATTTCTTTGAATACCTGTGGTAGAGACTGCGGACTCCATCTGTAGAGCGAGCAGGGAGGTCGCCCTGTCCTCCTCTGCTGCGATCTGAACTGGACTAGTTATATTCCTTGTGTCTTGCTCAGTCTCAGGAAGGGGCTGAGGAGACCTCCTGACTCTTGGCTGAGTTTTCAAAGCTCTTTACTTTGCTTTCTACTGAAAAGATTTTGTGCTTAGTGACTGAAAAGTCATTTTGCTGGGTGTTAGAAAACAGCAGCTACAGCCATGAGAGAAACTTCCTTTTAAAGAGTGGAAGCTGGGACTGGTGGATGAGCCTGTCATCACAGCACTTGGGAAACAGAAGAATGAGGGTCGGGAGTTCAAGGCCAGCCTTGGCTACACTGTGAGTTTGAGAGCACCCAGGCTACAACGGCCAGTTCAAGGCTAATGTGGGCTATATGAGAGGCCTTTCCTTTAAAAACAAACAACCAAAACGTTAGTTATTATGTCACCTTTAGATTGTTGTTTTTAGTCAGAAAAGAAGTAAATGTCAACTGAAACATGATAGCTTGGGAATGGACACTTTCCTTGTTGTTTTTAAATTAGGAATCAAACCTAGGGCCTTATACATGTAAGACAAGCACTATACCAACTGAGCTATATCCTCATCTCTGATTATGGAGAGTATTAAAAGTGATACTAGCCAGTGGTGGTCACACCTTTAATCCCAACACTCAGGAGGCAGAGGCAAGTGAATCTCTTGAGTTCTTGTTTGAGGCCCGCCTGGTCTACAGAGCGAGTTCCAAAACAGCCAGGGCTACACAAAGAAACCCTGTCTCGAAAAACCAAAAATAAGTAAAATGAGATAAAAAAATGAAAGTGATAATAATAACCAAGAAAGATTATATATATATATATTCTTGTCTTGATATGTACACTCCAAAAGAATGGAGAAAATCACCCACTTAAAATAACCTAGCTGGGTGTGGTAGCTCACACCTGTAACCCTGTAACTGTGATCCTTGGGATCACATAGTACTTGGGAGGTTGAAGCAGGAGGTTTGCAAGTTTGAAGCCAGCCCAGGCCACACAATTCCAGGTCAGCCTGAACTATACAGCAAGACTTTCTCTCAATAATCTATTCACCCACCCATGCATGTATACATGCATACATATGTTCATGTATACATATATAAAATGGTTTATAATCAACCTTATTTTAAAGAAGATAAATTGACTCTGACTCTTACTATATTATCTCTATGAACCTGTTGTGCTAATTATTTCTGTGAAATTATGAATTTTCACTTAGTTAACTTCCTAGAGTTAAGTGAATTTTTTGATTTTTGTTTTTTCCCTTTGAAGTGTTGGGGATGAAACATAGATCTTTTTTTGCATTAGTCAAGCTATTAGTTGTCTCAGTTAGAAGTATAATATAAATGGACTAGGGCTGTAAATCAGTAATAGAGTGTTCGCCTGGCATGCCTGAGACCCGAGTTTAGTCTCTAGTACCACAAAAGCAAGAAGGAGAGAGAGGAACTACATTACAGTGTTGCAGAGCATTTGTTTAACTACGTAAAGATGTGTTGCATTTGTTTAACTATGCAAAGATGTGTTGCATTTGTTTATGTTGCAGAATATTTAACTATGTAAAGAAGTGTTGCATTTGTTTAATGATGTAAAGATGTGTTGCTGTTTCACCTTGCCTGCCTAAGGCACTTGATTGGTCTAATAAAAAGCTGAACGGCCAGTAGCAAGAGAGGAGGTATAGGCAGGACTTTCTAGCAGGGAGAGTAAGGAGGAGGAAGAATTTAGGCTCGGGAGAAGAAAGAAAAAGGAGACCCCAGGGAGATGCCAGAGGCCAGCCAGACACGGAGGAAGCAGAAAAGTAGGACATACAAAATGAAAGAAAGGTAAAAAACCCCAAGGCAAAATGTCGATGACTAGAAACAGGTTAAATTAAGTTAGAAGAGCTAGTGGGACAAGCCTAAGCTAAGGCCGAGCATTCATGACTAAAAATAAGTCTCTGTGTCTTTATTTGGGAGCTGGTTGGCAGCCCAAAGAAAAGACCAACTACATTACAGAGCTACAGTGTTTGACAGAAATGCTGTTTTTAAAATCTAGAACTTCAGTTGTATTACTGTATTTAGTGTTTCCTTCTAAAATGAAGATGGCAGACTAGACTGACAGAGTTAGGTAAATCCTGACCCAGGCCTAAGTTGCTTTACTTAGCAACATTGTTACTCATTGGGCATTTACTGAGAAGCCATCCCACTGCTTTTGTGGCATCCTAACCTTCCTCTGAAACTGAGTCTTAGAGGGGAGGAAGCAGAGGCTCCCGTGACAACCAGCTGAGGGTACACCCCATTGGAAACGAGGTGTGAAATAGTAGCTGTGGCTTAGGACTCTTTTCCCTGCTGCTGCCCTGCTGAGGAGGAATCCTCTTTCCTTACTCAGTAACCACAGTTTTAAAGGCTTGAAACAAACCTGTGAGTCAGGAATATGGGGTAGGTGGGGGACGGACAGTATTGTTCAAATGTATTTGTAGGCAAAGCAACCCCTCAAATACAGGAGGCTCTGGGTTAAAGCCCAGCACCACAGTGTTAATGTGGGGGTGCACTCTGAACTTTGCTGGTATATTTTTTTTCCTTTTTCAAATGTTTGTTTGCTTATATATCCTAAGACACCCCAACATATGTCTGCATACTAAGGCTCTCACTGGGGAGTTCCTGGGGAGGAAGCTCTACTTCCTCTGGGAAGAGCCTTTATTTGAGGACTGTTTACTTCCTGCTTGTCCTTTTCCTGTTACCAGGATGAATCATTGTTGGAATTTTTAAACCTTGTTCTCAAGAGCCTTCAAGACAAGGCTGTTTATTGAATTAGAGGACTGCCTCCCTGTGACAGTGGTTTTGTAGACCATTTCTTCTTTATTCTCTTAAAAAAGGCAGTGAAGAAATTCGAAAGCTGGGTACAGTGGTGCATGCTTATGATCAGCACTGGGGATGTGGAGGCAGGAAGGTCAGGAGCTCAAGGTCATCTTCCTGTATATAGTGAGTTCAAGGCCAGCCTGGGCTACTGAGACCCTGTCTCAACAAACCAGGAAGTGGGGAGGGAAAAAATAGTGGAAGAAGATAATGAGCAGGACTTGACTGTGGGTATGGAGGGCCGCTGGAGGTGGCTCTTCCTTAGAGATCTGTTTGATTGGCCTGCCGTGGTGTGACGAGGAATCCTAACATGGAAGGACCCTATGCTTGCTTACAGTCCCCTGCAGAGAAGCCTGCTTGGTCAGAACAGAGTCCCCACGCCTGTCTGCAGCTCGCGTTGCCAAGTGCTAGCTGTTAGGGAACTTTCTCCAACTAAAATTCTTACATTTAAAAAACAAAGAGGGCTGAAGAGATGGCTCAGCAGTCTAGAGTACTCAGTGTTGCTCTCGTACAGGTTCAGTTCCCAGCGCCCACGTGGTGGCTTGGATCGATCCACAGCTCCAGTTCCAGGAGATCAGATCCCTCTTCTGCCCTCTGTGGGCACCAGGCTTGAGTGTGGTGCACAGGCATGCATGCAGACAAAATCTCATGTATATATAAAAGAAATGAATCTCACGTTTAAAAATGATTACATTTATTTATTATTTGTATGTGGATTCTCACATGCCACAGTGCCCATGTAGAGGTCAAAGATCAATTTGAGGGAGTCAGTTTTATTCTGTCATCAGGTATCAGGCTTGGTGGCAAGTGCCTTTACTCCCTGAGCCATCCTCCCAACCCTAAAGTTAAGTCGTCTTTTTTGTGTGAGATTTTTCATTTTAAGTGAGAAGAGGGGCAACAACCAGGGTCAGGATTGCGAGTGGCCAGAGTGTTTATCTGACATCAGGATGCAAAGTGCATTATCTTTTAAGCTTTTAAAATTATTGTCATTATTATTTGCCTGTGCATAACAATATTATTATATGTGAATGTGTGCAAGTGTGTATTCCGTAGCACACATACGGAGGTCAGAAGACACTCTGGTTGAGTCTTTCCTTCCACCTTTATGAAGCCCAGGTTGCCAGGCTTACACAGTAAGCTCTCATCCCATGAGCCATCTCACCAGCCCTGTGTTGTCTTTTAAAACAGAATATGTTGGGCAGAACCAAATGAAAACGTTTGGTTTGGCAGTCTGATGGTAGACATGACTGTTAATGTAGCACCATGGGCAGTTGGTGCTCACAGCAAGTTTTCTGCCTGGTGCCCTGGGTGATTTCTTGTTGTTCCAGGTTGGTGCGTGCGTGCATGCATGCATTTCAGTTCCTATTTTAAACATTTTACAGTGTGCAATGTGATGACGTTTAATTTTATAGTGCCCATGTTGTGCAATCACTACCTCTGTCTAGTTCCAAAACAGTTTTAAAACTTTAGGGGGGCCGGGCAGTGGTGGCACACTCTTAAGTTTGAGGCCAGCCTGGTCTACAGAGCGAGGTCCAGGACAGCTAGGGCTGAAACACAGAGAAACCCTGTCTCGAAAAATAAAAAACAAACAAACAGAACGTTAAGGGAGAGCTGCAGCCCATTTTAAGCGGTCACTCCCACACCCTTCTCCTAGCCCTGGGAACTGCCCTTCTTTCTAAGGGCCTGTCTGGGCTGTACATTACATGTCACTGGAATCAATACTGTGTGTCTTCTTCATTTAACATCATGTTTTCAGGAGGGGGTAATTGTTTTTCATTGCTGAATTTTACTCCCTCTAATAGACATGTATTGATGTTTATTTATCCATTTTTGTTGGATGCTATATGTATTCTTTCTCCGTTCGTACCTGTCCTTTGAGGTCTGCAGCCCTGCCTATGGTAGCTACCTCTGAATACCACCTCAGATGTTCTGATGTTCTGTGAGATGGGAACTCCCCTTTCTCCTCAATGGTAATTCTAAAACATGGTCCACACTGAGACCCTAATTTCCCTCCCTCCCCCTTCCCTTTTTCTTTCTTTCTTTCTTTCTTTCTTTCTTTCTTTCTCTCTCTCTCTCTCTCTCTCTCTCTCTCTCTCTCTCTCTCTCTCTCTCTCTCTCTCCCCTCCCTCCCTCTCTCCCTCCCTCCCTTCCTTCCTCCCTTCTTTTTCTTTCTTCTTCTTCAAATTAGGTTTTCCCTGTGTAGCCCTGACTGTCCTGGAACTCACTCTATAGACCAGACTGGCCTCAAACTCATAGATCCATCTGCCTCCACCTTCTGAGAGCTAGGATTAAAGCCGTGCACCCCCACTGCTTGGCTAGATAAGCTCTTGATCCCTTCACCTGGGATTTGCTGTGTGTGGGTGGTGGAAGCACTGAGACTGAATTCAGGCAGTCACATAAATGGAAACTGTACAGAGCATTATTTTCTTTTCATAGGGTATTCTAAAAATAATGGCGTGAGTTCTACAGTACAGGAAGGCATCTCAGATGGTCAGTGTTGAGGTAGATGTCTGATTTATCATCTCCTCACATGTATTCAGAACAACAAGAAAGTTAGTTCAACTATATATAGTAATGTGCGGTCTTCAATAGAAGTGAACACCTGGCGGCCACCTTTGAGACGAATGTCTGCTTTATCATTTGCAGGCCTCCTCACATGTATTCCATCTTACAAAGACAGCAGGTACACTGAGCTGTCACCATGGAAACAGCAGCTTTTCCCCAGGGGTATTTGCGAAATGAGGCTATGGCTTGACAAGGATAAGATGGGTCAATAGCTGTTTTGTGAAAAGTCCTTTCTGAGTGAAGTTATGGCGGAAAATGTACAAAAACCTGGTTTGACATCTAAATTGATCCATGAGAATTTGCCTGCCTTTTCAGTCGGCCTAAAGTCATAGGCATGGATTAGCAAAGGAAAGCTAATTTAAGCCTGTTATGCGCTATTTTGTAACAATAGTGAACAGCAGCCATGAGAATTTTAACCTAGGCTCAGGAACACTAGAAAACAGGCTGTTTGAAGCTGGATCACAGAGTCTCTCCTTTTGGTGTCACACAAACATGAGCTGCTGTTGCTGCTGCTCTTGTCTTGTTTGAGACAGGGTCCCATGTAGCACAGGCTGGCCTCAAACGCTAACGTGGCTGAGGCCAGCTTTGAACTCTTAATCTTCGTGCTTCTGCCTCCCAAGCGTTCTGGGCACAGTTGTGTGCCGCTGCACAGGCTAAAACCACGGCTGTTTGAACGGTCAACTCGCGACCTCTTTGCCTGAGAAATATTTCTATCGCCGTCAGGTACATAGGCATATAAAATAAGTGTACCAACTAAACATTTACTGATAATCATAAATTTATTGTAAAACAGTTCTTTGAGGTACATGTAATTTTACCATTTATTAAAGCTGAAAGAAAATTTGTATACTAATAATGGATGAATATTTTATATTGCAGAATGTAGGATATCTTCAACACTTTTAAGAGTTGATCAGTATTTTTACTTTACCTTTACTCCCAGCACTTGGAAAGTAGAAGCAGGTGAATCTCTGTGAGTTTGAGGCCAGCCAAAGTCTCTACATAGTGAGTTCTAAACCAACCAGAGCTATGTAGTATAAGACGTTGTCTCAAAACAAACAAACAACAATTTTATAACTGTCAAGGCTGAGAACAGTGCTTCACATAAATATGTACTACAAAATGGCAGAAGTATGTTTCGGGCCATTTTGGAAATGCTGGAAGTTCTGTCCTAATCCAAGTCAAAATTTAATATTTTGTTATTGTGTTGTATTTTTTTTAAAAAATTGTGCATGTGGATGACATGTGTGTGAGTGCCAATGAGCCCCATACACATCATCACACACAATGATAATAAAAGTTATTATTGAAACTCAAGAATTTAGAAAGAAGTTTTTAAGTGCCTAGGCAGAAAAAGCAAATTCCTACAAAAACTATTAAAACAAAAATCTTAAAATGAAAGGAAAAGTTCTCAGCCCAAAGATTTATTTGCCAGGGAGGGACAGACGGCAGGGAACAAAAGATAAAGACAGGAGATGGAGGACAAGGGACAAGGGGAAGGGACAGGGGAACGGGGGACTTGTCCCTGAATGGCACCGAGGACTGCCCCGCATAGAGAGGAGACAGACATGGCACATAGGAAAATGGCAGTTTATAAAGGTACAAGGTGAAACCCCATGTTAGGATGAGGTGTTTAATTTTAATTGGGCATGTTAATTAGGCAAGCGAAAGGGAGCTTTTGACTCCTGATCGTCGGCCTTGGGAGGAGGAAGTGGCCAGATAAAGGAGTAGACCTTGATG
>CABHPR010125982.1:0-30146 GCA_902168415.1 Peromyscus melanophrys | reverse complement strand
TATGTATACAGTGTTCTGCCTGCATGTATGTCTGCAGGCCAGAAGAGGGCACCAGATCTCATTACAGGTGGTTGTGAGCCACCATATGGTTGCTGGGAATTGAACTCAGGACCTCTGGAAGAGCAGTCAGTGTTCTTAACCGCTGAGCCATCTCTCCAGCCCCTACAAACTTTTCATTGATTATCAAACATTGTATACTAAAAACAAACAAACAAAACAAAAATAAAAATAGAGAGAAAGAAAAAAATAGTTCTGACTGTTAAATTTCTTCAGAGAGAATATTGGTTTGCTGCTGACTCGTGACTGAGCAGCAGAAAGGACTCAAATAGTCATCTTAACTCAGCCAGAGTAGAGCACCGGAAACTCTCTCCGGGCTTGTCTGTTTCCGGTTCTTCCTACTCTTCCTGTGTTGCTCTTAGCAGCATCCAGCCCAAAACCTAGGGGCTTAGCAGGACCCATTTGGGCAGTGATTTCTAAAATCACATTCCCACCCCATGAGTGTGTGTGAAGCTCTGCTCAGCATCTGAAAAAGTGGCCCAGGTCCTTGATTCTCATAAGTTCTTCCTTCTCAACCTCTGCACACAAAAGCTTCCTGTCTCAGAATACCCTGATGTGTTCAAACATTTGTGGTACTTAATTTTATTTTCTCCTGTTTCTCAGTTGTGTGTTTTGCGAAAGAGTTGATAAGCACACTGTAGGGAAGGGAGGTATTGCGGTTTTTGTTTTCTTTCTTTTTCTTTCTCCTTCCTTCCTTCCTTCTTTTTTTCTTTTTTGTTTTTTTCAAGACAGAATTTCTGTCTTGAAACTCCAGCCCTGGCTGTCCTGGAACTCGATCTGTAGACCAGGCTGGCCTTGAACTCACTGAGATCCACCTGCTTCTGCTTCCCAAGTGCTGATATTAAAGGCGTACACCACTAACACCTATTTCCTATTCACTTTCTTATTTGCCTGTTATGTTAGACATCAGTGGGCTCCAAGGTCTGCTTAAATGAATACCTGAAACTCAGGACCACAATGAAGAAGGTTTTTGTTGTTGTTGTTGTTGTTTGTTTGTTTGTTTGTTTTGTTTTTTTGTTTTTTCTGAGACAAGGTTTCTCTGTGTAGCTTTGCACCCTTCCTGGAATTCACTCTGTAGCCCAGGCTGGCCTCGAACTCACAGAGATCCGCCTGGCTCTGTCTTCAGAGTGCTGGGATGTTTTGTTTTTTTAAACTACTTACTTTCATGATTATTTTTGCTCTTCCTTAATTATTGAGTGGGCTGAGCCTTCGGGAGATGGCTTAGTGGTTATAGGTGCTATTCCTGATGACCTGAGTTCAATCTCTTGGACCATATTGTGGAAAGAGGGAACAGACTTCAAGAAATTATCCTCTGATCTCCCAATGTGCATATGCCACCATGCTGCCAAACCAATAAATACAACAACAATAATAATGATAATAAATTACTAAGTAATCTGGATGGCATCTCTTAGAAAATTATAGGAAGTGTAGCATTTCTTTTAAAAATATTTTATTATTTCTTATTATTTTGAAATTATGAGTATAGTGTGTTTCTAAATATAAGTGCAGTGCCCCTAGAGGCTAGAGGAGGGTGCTGTAAACTCAAGATCTGAAGTTACAGGCATTTCTAAGACTGTGGATGTTGTTGCTGAGAATTGACCTTGGGTCCTCTGGAAGAGTCACACTTGCTTATAACTGCTAAGCCATCTCTTCAGGCCAGACATCTCTTTTCTTTCTTATTGTACTGACATTGAAGTTTATGATGATGACCTAGTCTCTTTTCTGCATTTCAGAATTATATTCTTTTTTTTTTTTGGTTTTTCAAAACAGGGTTTCTCTTTGTAGCTTTGGAGCCTGTCCTGGATCTCTCTTTGTAGACCAGGCTGGCCTCGAACTCACAGAGATTCGCCTGGCTCTGCCTCCTGAGTGCTGGGATTAAAGACGTGCGCCACCACCGCCCGGCTTCAGAATTATATTCTTAATCATTCTTAGAAGACATGTATCCACGATTGCTGTCTCTACCAGGTGACACCTATGCTGTCTTGGGACTCTGCCAGCAAGAAGGCCATCACCTGCTGCAGACCCTCAGTCTCGGACCCCTGGAATCATAAGACCAAATAAACCTATTTTTCTTACAGAAACTGCAAACAATTGTTCCTGTCTGTTCCCTTGACTCTGCCCTGAAGGATTGAAGTCTGTGTTTGGTAACTAAGAGTGTGAGTCAGTCAGAATATTCACTGAATGCCACGGATTCTCCACCATTTTAGAAATGTTAGCAGGATGATATTTCTTGGTAGCAGTCTGGGTGAGATCCTTGTCATTTCAGCAGAGGTGACTCATGTTACTTCCTGGTTAGAGAATTTGTTTGCATATATATTCCCCTCCAGTCAGCTTTCTTCTTGTTGAACTGGGTCTCTTTTGACCCTGATGAACAGAGAACTCTTGCAGACTCACAGTGAATATTCACTTTGAGAAAAAATATCTTTTATGGTTTCAAGTGATTAAGATTTTGAGATTGCTTACAGCCATCTGTATCAGTGTTCTACTATAGGAATAGAACATACACACTAAACACACACACACACACACATACATTACACACACACTATACAAACATACACTACACACACACATATGCTACACACATACAATACACACAAACCACACACACATAAACTACACATACACATACTACACATATACACACACTACACATACAGACACTATGCATACACTATATATACATAAACTACACACATATACACTACATGCGCGGGCACGCGTGCGCGCGCGCGCGCGCACACACACACACACACACACACACACACACACACTACCCATGACTCACACACTACATACACATTTATACGGACTAATTTTGAGTGTAACTTGACACAAGCTAGAGTCATCAGAGAGGAAGGAGTCTCAGTTGAGGAAATGACTCCATGAGATACAGCCATAAGGCATTTTCTCAATTAGTGAACAGTGGGGGAGGACCCAACCCATGGTGGGTGGGGCCACCCCTGGGCTGCTGGTCCTGGGTTCTATAAGAAAGCAGGCTGAGCAAACCAGGGGAGCAAGTCAGTAAGCAGCACTCCTCCGTGTCCTCTGCATCAGTTCCTGCCTCCAGGATCCTGCTCTACTTGAGTCCCTGTTCTGACTTCCTCCAGTGGGGAACAACAAGGTGGAAGTGTAAGACAGATAAACCCTTTCCTCCCCAACTTGCTTTTTGGTCATGGTGTTTTGTTGCAACATTAGAAAACCCTAACGAAGATAACACCATACACACCACATACACACAACACGTATGCACCATGTACACACACATACACACCACACACACACACACACACACACACACACACACAAAGATTAATCTGTAGACATGTACTGACTTAAGAGATTGTGTGGGATGCTAGTCAAGAGCAAAAACCAGAGGGCAGCCTATCTTAGAGACGGGCTGAACCTCACGTAGGGATGAATGCTGATCAGTAGTGGGATTTCTTCTTGAGGAAGCTTTAAGTCTGTCTTTAAACCTTTCCATTGATTGGTCCAGTCTTACACTGGTCATTGAGGATACATGGTAACTGTAATGGTTTGAATGAGAATGGTTCCTACAGGTTCATATGTTTTAGTACTTAGTTCCCAGTTGGTAGAACTGTTTGGGAAGGATTAGATGTGGTCTTGCTGGATGAGGTGTTTGTTAATCCTGAGATTCAAGAGAAAGACCAGTTCCACAATTTTGAGCCAAATTTGAAGCAAGCTTTAGGTAAATACTGTCTAGGAAGAAGGACTCTGGCCAGGTCCACCCCTGGATTCCCAGGGAATGGCCACATTTTACAGGGGCTTAAAAAAGGCAAAACTCATAATTTACTGCATTTCCCATCAGGTCCACCCAGGGGCAAGCACACATCCTGACATATTTCCTGTCTATGAACCTTCTGCCCACACATGATCAAGTACATCTGGTGCAGACGGGCCAAACAAACTTCTTTAGGGGTGTGAAAACATGTGGCTTATTTCCCAAGAACTACAGCTCCCAGCATTCCAGGAAGTTATCTTGTCCTTGGGCAAGCGGGGCTTACAGGTCCACTTTGCCTCTTGCATGTGTCGATGGGGGTAGGCTTTGAGGTTTCCAAAGCCCATGCCATTCCCAGTGATCTCGAGCTCTCTTTCTACGCTGTGCTTATGGATCAGACGTAAGCTCTTAGCTACTGCCCAGCACTGGCCGTCTGCCTGCTGCCTTCTGCGGCCTGCCATGCTTACTGCCAAGATGGTCATGGACCCCTGTAGCTAGAGTTTTCCTGCCTGGCCCATGGTCAGGATAAATCTCTTTCACCTGCCAGTCCCACAGCCGCTCAGACCCAACCAAGAAAGCACAGAGACTGATATTGCTTTCAAACTGTATGGCCGTGGCAGGCTTCTTGCTGACTGTCCTTATATCTTAAATTAATCCATTTCTATAATTCTGTTCCTTGCCACATGGCTCGTGGCTTACCGGCGTCTTTACAGGCTGCTTGTCCTGGCGGCGTCTGGCAGCGTCTGGCAGCGTCTCCTTCCACCTTCCTTCTCCTTTTATTCTCTCTGTTAGTCCCGCCTATACTTCCTGCCTAGCCACTGGCCAATCAGTGTTTTATTGGCAACACATTTGACATACAGACCATCCCACAGCAGACCCCCAAATTAAATAAGTTGCCTTGGTCATTGTATCCTAGCACAGAAATAGTAACTTATGGCCTCTTTCACTTTTTTTAAGTGTGTGCTCACACATGAGAGAGACAAAGCCTGACTCTAGGACTTCTGACCTTACTAATCTCCAGCCAAACTGAGCTGGAACAAAGCCAGGCTCTGAGTGTCATGACCTCACCAAGACTTCCCCCAACCCTTCCAGATCACCTCCACACTCACCTTCCTTTGTCAGGCTTCCACTTCTATCTCCTACAAAGTCCTGTCAACTACTTGCTTATACCAAATACTTAGCATACTGTTAACATCTTCTGTGTTTATTGAGTTCATCATTAGAATTTATACTTAAAAGCACCATCTAAATTTGCCACACATCTGCCTCTACTTAACCCTGTGAACTCAGTGTGTGTTTTGTGCTTCATTTACCTAAGAAATATATTTCATTACATAAGAAAAGTATTGCCTGACAGCTTCAAGGCGTCTAATTTCTCTTCCATCTCAACAATTTCTTTTTTCTTTCTTTTTGTTTGTTTTGTGACAGGGTCTTACTTTGTCGCTCTGGCTAGCCTAGAACTCACTATGCAGACCAGGTTGGCCTCGAACTCATACATAGCCACCTGTTTCTGCAACCCAAGTGCCATCCCAACAATTTCTGTCATGTAGTTATTGCCTGTGTGCATGATTTCTGTGCTCTGTGCTTCTAATTCATCTTTATGAGTTCAGGATCCCTTGTTATTGTTGATTTGATATTTAATACTTAGGGATTAGATCGAGGTGGTTCACCACAAAGACGATTACACATGACCAACAGGTCCTGCTTCATTGTTAATTCTTTTTAAAAAAATAATTAATTTAATTTAATGTGCATTGGTGTGAGGGTGTCAGATCCCCTGGAACTGGAGTCAGAGACAGTTGTGAGCTGCCATGTGGGTGCTGGGAACTGAACTCAGGTCCTCTGAAAGAGCAGCCAGTGCTCTTAACCTCTGAGCCATCTCACCAGCCCCAGTGTTAATTCCTTTTCCTCCTCTACTTTTCAGGCCGTTTAGTAGGACAATCCTGGTGAGGTGGCACACAACTCTAATTCCCACACTTGGGAGACTGAGGCAGGAGGGGGTGCCCTGTGTTTGAGATCAGCCTATGCTTCACATTAAACACCAGGCTAGCCCCTCCCATCCCAACCAGTCAACCCTCCCCACCAAAAACAAAACAAAACAAAACAAAACAAAACAAAACAAAACAAAACAACAACAACAAAGGGAGAAAAACAGAAATCAAGGAAGGACAGCTTTCACTTCATTCCATTGTTAGTCGGGAGCCTCTGGACCGCGAAGAATAAACTCAAGTCATGCTGGTTAATATGAGTTTATTATGCCAATACATAGAAAGGAAGGAAGGCAGGAAACCAACCTAGCAGCTGCAAAGTTCAGAGTCGTCGTTGAGACTCAGTCCTTTTCTCAGTAACAAAGAGCAGAGACGGTGGCCGAGAAGGTCCCTGGCTGTCTCTGTGGATGCTGCTGTCCTTCCTGCTTGAAGGTGGTGCCACAGGGAGGCGGCGAGGCCTGCCCCGGCTGCACCTTACTGCTCCTTGCTTAATTTCTACCTCATACCGCTTCTCTGATGGTTAGACCAGGCATGTCTGGGTGTGTCGTCTGTCCTCTGGCTTCCCCATGGCCTATCTGTCAATCAGTCATTGGAAGGGAGGTGAGCAGCCATGGCCTGCCTGGGGAGCTCACAGGGCAGGTGATGTGCTGGGTTGGAGGCCTGCCTGATCTCTCGAGAAAACATAAAGCCTGTCTTAGAGTGGAGGGAATAACAGAAAGCTTCATTGCTGGGAACAAAGTGACTTTGTTTCCCAGTGACACCAAGTGCCCTTTCATTGCTACAACTTTTCTGAAGGTTTGGTGTCACCATTCCGGTGTCACGGGTCTTGGGGTGCTGCCGGACATACACGCACTTGAAGAAGAAATAATCCCTGCTTTTAGTAAAAGAAGGTAGAACTGTAGATGAAGCCATTATTAACACGGATGCCATTGAATTGGGCATTCTGAGTCATCCTTTAAAATGCCCATCTTTATTTAAGTTGGGAAGTCAGATGCAGTGTCAGTATTTTTAATCCTGGAAATTGAGGTCATCGCTCCCAAGATGGGTTGTGAACCTACACAAGAACATTCTAAATTAGACACCTGGTCTGTCTGCTCAGAGTTTCCGCTGTTCCTAAGGCTCTCTACCCATGGGAAGGGGTAGAGTTGATAGTTGAATTAAGTTTCCAGTAGGCCCGAGGCCCAGTGGACTAGCAGTGAGACCAGTCACTCATTTTACAAAACAAGAACATTGCCTTTACTAATGTTCCTATCAAAGGAAGCAAAAATAAATTATAAGTAATCTTTATATTGCTATGATTTAATCGGGCCCCTTGCATATGATTCCTATAAAACTATATCATCTCAATTAAAAAAACACAAAGCTATGGATCTAGACACAGCTGATCAAAGAAAATTACTGACTTGAAGATTCAGAAATCTACTTTATTAAGTCTGTTGAAAACTCAGGTGACTTGCTTTGAAGACAGTGTGCCTCAGACTTCTCCTTATAGACGGGCACGCACCTTATGCACAGGTGTATACACTCCTTCAGGGGAAGTCCTGCAGCAAGTCCAAATCACTATAGTCAATCAACCATTCATCCCACGTGGGCCCCCAAGCAAGGCTCTGTTCTAAGTGCTTCAGGTCTGAATGGAATGGCTTCCTCAGCCTCTGAGCAGCAAACTGGGAAGGGGGTTTATGTATCGGTAGGCACTGGTTGAGACATCTTTCAAAGTAAGTTCTTAACTTCTGACTCTGAAGGGGGTTCGGTGGGGCTGGGGTGTAGTTCAGTGGCAGAGAACTTGCTTACCATCTTCAAGGCCCTGGATTTGATCCTTAGCATTGTAAACAGAACCCAAAACCAAAGGGAGTTTGCAGAGAAGACATGGGTTCTAGGCATAGATCTGAGAGAGGGTGATGGATGAGTACTACAGGCAGCTGGATCAGATGTTGTCCAGGACATGGTCTATATAGATATTTCTCCACTAAACAGTGTTTTCTTATTTTCTCAAAGTATCCATATGAGGACAAACTTTTTTTTTTTAATTGTCAGTTAAGAATAGTATTTCAAAGATGCCTGTTGGGTGAAAAACTCCACAGTGATCCAAACTCTGCGAGGCCAACCAGAGCTCCCTTGTACACTGCTTACAGCAGTACCTGGCTTCTGAGATCAAGCTGAAGAAAAAAGAAATGGCTAGCTTCACACTATGACCAACTTTTATAATACTTATGCTTGAAAAAGAAAACCTTAGCATTTGGTTACATGAAAGAATGGATCACTATAAAGCACCCCCCCATTCAACCTTTTATTACCAATTTACTTAGTTATCTGAAGATTGATATGTTTATCCTGTTTGCATAAGAGTATCTTAAAAATGGAAATATCCTTTGTACCAGAACTAAGTCAGTAGTTGCACAAAACAAAAGAAAATGCATGATAACTTATTAAAGCTTACATTTCTCACCTTTTATGTGTTTATTTATTTATTTGTTTGTTTATTTGTTTGTTTGTTTATTTGGCTTTTCAAAACAGGGTTTCTCTGTGTTACAGCTCTGGCTGTCCTGCAACTGACTTTGTAGACCAGTCTGGCCTCAAACTCAGAGTTCGAGGTCTGCTTCTGCCTCCCGAGTGCTGGGATTAAAGGCATGAGCCACCACCACCCGACTCTGTGTTTGTTTATTTTAAATGTTTATTATTTATTTATTTAGTGCATATGTGTGTGTATGTGTATGTATGTATGTATATATGTATGTATACCCACACACAAGCATGTGTGCCAAGGGGTCAGAGTACTGCTTACTGAATCAGTTTTTCTCTTTACACCCCTCAGGTCCTGGGGATTGACTCAGGCTGTCAGGTTTGGTGGCATGTGCCTTTGCCCACAGCCGTTTTACCAGACAGGGTCTCACGTAGTCCAGGCTGGCCTTGGGAAGTTGCTATGTGGATAAAGATGACATAGAATTCCTGACCCTCCTGCTTCTACCCTCTAAATGCTGGTATGTACCCACGACACAGCTTAAGATCACATTTCCCTTTGTCAAATTCCCAACAGAAGCCCGAGGGGCCTGTGGACTTTTACCACTCAGTGAGTACAGGATGGCTGGGAGGTCACAAATAGGAAGATGTATTTTTCACAGTTTCAAGAACCTTCTTTAAAATACTCATGTAGTTACCATAAAAAGCAACGTATTCTAGTTCATCCAAAGATGGGAACTCTCTCAAATGGAAAATGTAGGCCAAGAGTTGAGGGTGGCCTTACTTATGTCATTAAAGTAAAAGATGAGGTAGCTTTTGATGAACAAGATATAAGGGGACAAAGAAGGATGTGAATCCATAGCAAACTGGAAAGCATGGGATATGGAGTAATTTATCTAATCTACATTCTCAGTCAAAATGCTTATAATAGAGCGCACCATTTTATTGGGAGTAAGCAAAGGCAAGGGGGGAAATCCTCCCACAACCCATGGGGCTGTTGATAAGGATAGAATTTGAATAATAACAGCAAAGTGTCTTTTGTTACAGGAGCTGACTGCTCTAGGAAGGGAGGGCAGATGTTCACATTAAATTCTAAAGACAACCCTTACAAAGGGCACGTGTTTAGGGGGGAAAATGCAGATTCTAAAGGGTAGAATACCTGACACAGAGGGTCCTGGATCTGATCCCACCAAGAAATTCTCACAGTCCCCCCCCCCCCCCCCCCCCCCGCCTGCCCTCCCATCCAGAACTTAGTTCCATAAAAGTTTCTATAAGAAAATGGAAATCTCAGAATGAGTGAATCCAAGGCACCCCAGAAGAGCTACAGGCTGATGGGAAATGAGCTTCGGCCATCCCAGGTTCAGTGAGGTACTTCTGACAAGCTCGAAACTGCACATTAATAAAACACCTTCTTCAAAGAGGAAGATCAATCATCAGAATGTGATCCAACACACCCGACTAGAGTGGTGTCAGACTCCGAGATAAAGCAGAGGCAGATTCCGGGGAAACAGTGCCTGGAGCCACACAAAAGCAGAGGCTTCCACACGTCTTTCATTTCTCTTGCTGAGCCTGCGAAACTCAGAGACATTCATTTTCACGTTATGTTCGGCAGGACCTTGGCAGCATCTCTTACACGCTCCTTAAAGTTAGTGGGGTGTGGGTGGGGGAGGTGAGGGATGGGGGGGTGGTTCAGGGTTGTTTACAGGATGTCTCAGTTCTGTCATTCCAGGTCCACAAAGTGTGGTTTTGAGTGTGTAGATACAACCCCCCTCCATATTCTGCTTCTTTTCCTGTGCTCTGCTAGTTCTGTGATTTAATATGTGAGTGGCCCGTGACAATGCAGTGAAAGCCAACAGGACAGGCACAGGAGAATGTGTGACAGTGACTGATGTGATGGTGATATGTTCTTGGGAAAAGAGAATGATGCATAGAAACTGTGGTTCCCATATGACTGCTTTCAACCAGTTGGTCTTTCTGAGGCTGTACTGGACTCCAGATGTGGCCCATATGGTGGGTCACTGTGGAATTTTGAAAACCAATGTTTGAGGATAAATAAGGCACTACGTTAGCGTTAGTAATGGAGAAATGTAAAATGTATCTCAAATTGTGTTTGGTCTCCATTCCTTTGGAGAACAGCCCCCAGAATATCCCTGGAGGAAAAGTGTAGGATAGTAGTCACCATCTTCCTGTTTTCCAGCAGGGTATATCCCCAAATTATAAGTAGCCTCGGGGTGTGGGGGTATTGTGTTCCCCAAAATATTGTGTATGCTAATAAACTTATCTGGGGTCAGAGAACAGGACAGCCACAATATTAAACATAGAGGTTAGGCAGTGGTAGCATACGCCTTTAATCCTAGCATTCCAGAGACAGAAATCCTTCTGGATCTCTGTGAGTTCAAGGCCACATTGGAAACGGCCAGGCGTGGTGATACACACCTTTAATCCCAGAAAGCCACACCTTCAATCCCAGGGAGTGGTGGTAGAAAGCAGAAAGGTATATAAGGCGTGAGGACCAGAAACTAGAGGCCTTTGGCCTGGAGAGGCCTTTGGCCTGGAGAAGCACGTGGCTGGTTAAGCTTTTAGGCTTCTAGCAGCAGTTCAGCTGAGACCCATTCTGGATGAGGGCTCGGGGCATGCAGTCTGAGGAAACAAGACCAGCTGAGGATTCAGCGAGGTGAGATAGCTGTGGCTTATTCTGTCTCTCTGACCTTCCAGTGTTCACCCCAATACCTGGCTCAAGTTTGATTTTATTAATAAGAACTTTTAAGACTCATGCTACATCGGGGTGTTTTTGTTTTATGTTCTTTCCCTCTTGAGAAATACCTCCTAAGCTCCTTGGAATGGGAAGGCTGGAAGTTTGTTATCTACCCAGAAGAGTCTCAAAGCGTAAAAGAAAAGGGTCCCCTGGACAGGAGAGTATCCTGATGAAAGAGAACAGTCTCCTGAATTCAGTGTTCTCTCAGAAGACATAGACAGCATGGGACACTCTGCACAGGACTCCTTTTCCTGGGTGTTGCATGTTTGGGTGAGGTGCTTAGCTGTGGTGGCACTGACGCTTGGGTTACTGGCTCAGGCAGGGCTCCACTGATGCTGGTGTGTAGCAGACAACCTGTGACATAACCCAGGGCTGCTGTGCTGATGGGTTTTCAAACAAGTGACAGTGATGGGCATTTCATAAATGATAACGTTCTCTTTTCCTACTGCATAGTGCCAAAGACAGCTACAGGGGAAGAGCCCATACTACCGAGCCTACATTTGTCTCATGATTGTTGACAAGTGGTCTGGGAGACGACGACGAAGCCAAAAAGGAGGTGACCTTTTAAGTTTCCCTTGTGTTCTCCTTTGGATCAACCCAGGTTCCTTTTGTCTGCCCAAGAGTGACAACACCTCTTTGTCTCCACCTCTGCTTGCTGCTTTCCTTCCTTTGAAAACCATCCCCAAAGCTACTTTTACTTGGATACCTGCCAGGATGACTCCCAATTCAAGGATGGAGTATATGGTAAATACTTAAGAGTCTAATGGCTGGCCATTATTAATGAAAAGTATCTTTGAAAGTCTTCAAATCAGTCCATAAAACCTGATACTCTTAAAGCACAGCTCTCTCATGGTGTGCTATGTCTCTGACTCTGTGTGTGTCTCTTTCACTGTTCTTGTTTTGTTTTTGAGACAGGGTCTGTCTGTGTGTCCCTAGCCATCCTAGGACTCTCTATGTGACCTCCCAAGATCTTCCTGCCTCTGCCTCCTGAAAGCTGGTATTAAAGGTGTGCATCACCATGCCTGGATATTCCCCCAGATCTCTTGACTGCTTTAAACACTCAGTGAGGCAAGAGACAGAAATAACAGGAAATGAACTAGGGTGGTCAGTAGAACTGGGAACAGCCATTCTGCATTCAGTGAGCCTGAGCGAGGAACTCTTTTGGCATAATTAAAACCAAGTCTCACGAGATGAAAGTAAACGAAGAAATTGCTTATCCTCGCTCTAAAGACACATGTACACCCTGATCCTAAAGGTCCATTACAGCGCAGTGTCTGTGTGAATTATTATTTATGTCATGATGAGCGGGCGTAATGTTCCATTCAAATGTTCGCAATCCAGATTGTCACCAGGACCAACCTTACCCACGCCCCAACCCCTGTTCTTGTCACCTGTGTTTGCCAAAAGAAAATTTCCCCTCTGGATTCTTGGGGAGAACCTGCTGTTGGTTCTATCAGGATACCACAGAAATTATTTCAAGAAAAAGATTATGCAGTGTAATGCTTAGCATTTATATAGGTTTTTTTTGATTTCAAAAAACAACTTATAAATATCGCCTACCATGACAGCATCCTTTCGAGGTAGGTGAGTATTATTGTCTCTACATTAACTATAGAAACCCGAGGCCAAGGAGTGAAGGACTCTGTTCTGAACTTGGTGTCAGGAGCCATAGTGAGCATGGGCATCTTGGCCATTTGCCCTGGGCTCTAAAGAGGTCACACCTCTCTCATGTAGCAACAGTCTCCATTAATACAGGATTATATATTGTAGAGATATAAAACAACAACACACAATGACATTATAGAACAATAATCCAATATTTCTGTTTCTTAGTAAAATATGTTAAGCACAGTATTTAAATTGCATTTGTCTGAAAAGCATTTGGTATATTAAATAGCAGAAGGTATATTAAATAGCTCTATAAACATTTGCTGGCATACTCTTAACAGCATAATAATTCTAAATAAATTAAAATCCACCGACGCATAGAGACCTTTCCTTTATAATACTGTTAACCAAACACAAATATGAAACGGCTTTGTTCTTCCAATGCAGACTTAATGGCTTGCTGACTATTAAGCAGGGGTGCTTCATTTTTCTGAGCTTGAGGAAAGTGTGTATACATACATATACATGAGCATATATATATGTATATACATATGAGAGAGAGCTGACTGTAGTTTTTAAAGTAAAATAACCAATTTGGGAGGGGAAAAGAATGCAGTTGAAAGGCTGTTATTTCTATATTGTATGCATTCTAGGGAATTCATCCCTTTCCCAAAGATATTCTCACACTTTGCACTAGTGCTGAGGTAAACACAGGGATGCTGTTGAACAAGAACATTTAGTGAGGAGACAGACTGATACCAAAGAAAACGTGGTATCAGAAGACAACGGGATAAAAATGGGTGTTTTTCAGGAGTCTGGAGGCTGGCATGAGATGAGGGCGTCTTTGCTCAGCTGCCTGAGGTCTTGGAGATGGTTTATTAGGGTAGAAACTTGGGTCTGTCTGTCTGTGTTTTCTCCCTGCTTCCTCTAACTCCAGAATTCAGCAGTATTAAAGGATAGGGCTCACCTCATGCTAAAACCTGGGCAGCTGGGCCAGCAGAAAAGGTTCTAAAACCAGTAAGAAACAGGAGACAAGAACCAAGTCTTAAAATCTGTATGCAGACAGTAAAAACTAACTCCTATGCCGGAATGACATTCTCTGTTAGAGCTCATAGATACGAAAGTCTTAAATTTAATATACGGTGCTAAGATGTTGTTAGCTAGATATTACATGTCATTCAGAGAACATTTTAATAAGTGTGCTTTTTTATTTCTCCTTAAAAAAAAAGATGTAGTAAATCGTTGTCTTTGCTCTAGTCCTTCCTGCGTTGGGTCTGAAGCCTTGCTTGTCTGTCAGTGAGCTATGCACTCAGGGGCTCCCTCCCGGTGGCATTGTGAGTGGCAGGTTGGTTGGAGGGAGTCTTGAGTTTGGACAGGTTTGAGCAGTTCGGCTGTTTGGTTGGCTGTAAGGATTTGGCATAAGGTGAATACCAGTCTCTTTCAAAGACATCTTTAAGTTGCTTAATGATGCTCCTGTTGTCTCTCACATCTGCCTGGTTGATGACAAGGCCCGTGCCAGCATTCTGGGTAAAGTCATTCCCTACCCAATCAAAATTTCCTGCAAACAAAGAAATCGTAGTGAGAAGGTATAATCAACGGGGAAAATTCCCAATATATGAAATACAGAACAGATTCAAATAAAAAAAAACCATAAAATAAACACCCAGGAATAACAAGAGAGGCAGAATCGTGTTGACAGCTCCAGAGAAAAAAATTGCAAGAAGCCCTACATATGGCGGATTAATATTTGCATATTATTTTGGCATTTTCTTCAGCTTTGCTCAAGTTGAAACTCAAAACAAGGAATCTGCTGTTCTTTTTCTGTAAATGTTATTTCTTATTGATGTTCACAAGACACACTAAATACAGCAACATTTAAAATATATAGGAATACACTTAAAAATCCTGTGAACAATTACTACCTTCTCAAAGAGACAACATCAAATCCATATGTATAAACATTATTATGCAGAGACACTTCACAATTGAGACAAAGCTGAAGGCAGAGAAGTGGCTCCAGCATTCCCTAAGGAGACTGCAAGGCATCCCCCAGTGCGGGAGAATTGGCTGCTTGGCCAGGTACTGTGAGCACAGGCTCACAGGTCTGACTGCACCTTAGATAGATGGCTGATTCATTTTTCAGGACAGTTTTCATGAGACTGGTTGGTTTAAATAGTAGAAATGTATTCTCATGACTTTGGAGACAAAAATCAAGGTTGGTTCCTTCTGAGAGCTAAGGGAAGTGTGATGGCTAATGTTTGTTGCCAACTTGACACATCTAGGAAGAACTACCTCCATCAGATTGGCCTCTGGCCATGTCTACTGGGCATTTGCTGGACTGCTAATTATGTAGGAGGGCCCTTTCCACTGTGGGCAATGCCATTCCCTGAGAAAGTGGGCCTGGGCTGGATAAGAAAGGTAGCTGACTGTGAGCCTGGGATCAAGACAGTTAGCAGCATTGCCCCCGTGGTTACTAGTACAAGTTCCTGTCTTGAGTTCTGGCCTTGGTTTCTCTTGATGATGGACCTTAATCTGCAAGCTGAAACAACCCTTTCCTCCCCAATTGCTTTTGGCTATGGTGTTCATCACAGGGAGAAAGAAGCAAAGTAGGATGGAAAGGATGAGTTCCAATGCCCTCTCCTGGGTGGCTCTTTCTCCCCGTCTCTCCATGCTGTCTTTCCTCTATGCGTGTCCTCAGCTGGCCCTCTTCCTTATTTTGCTTTTGAAACAGGTTGTCACTGCATAGTTCAAGCTGGCCTCAAACTCACAGCAGTCTTTCTCCTCAGCCTTCTGAGAGCTGGGATTACAGACACGAGCCACCATGCATAGTTCCTCTGTGTTTTGCTTTCGTTGTAAAGGACATATAGGCCACATTAGAATGTCTACTTTAATGACCTCACTTGGGAGTGATTTTCCTTTTTCACATTCTTTCATACAGGGAATCAGGACTTCAGCATATGAATTTTGAGGCTGGGATAGTTTCAGAAGAGGTGATAATGGCTATGCCATTAAGGCCTAATCCATTTTTAAGGCTGGGGTGGTTTGAATGAAAATGGCTCTCACAGACTCATATGTTTACATGCTTAGTTCCCAGTTGATGAGCATTCAGGGAAGGATTAGGAGGTGTGGTCTTGTTGGAGGAGGTATGTCACTAGGGATGGGTTTTGAGGTTTCAAAAGTCCACATTAGACCCAGTGTCTTTCTCTCTCTGTGTCTGCTGTCAGCGGATCAGGTTGTAAAGCTCTCAGCTACTTCTCCAGCACCGTACCTACCTGCATGCTACCACACTCTCGACCATGATGATAATAGACTAAGCCTGTGCAATTGTAAGCAAGCCCCCAATTTAAATACTTTCTTTTATAAGATTTGCCTTGGTCATGGTGTCTCTTCAAAGCCATAGAACACTAACTAAAACAAAGGTACGGGAAAGGGCTGAGCAACTCTAACCTCCTATGTATATTTCTTTGGTATCTAATGGGTAAAATCAAGCTCTGTCCTTAGAAAGGGACAGTGCTGTTTATTTCTTGGATCTTCCTTATCCTGTGTTGTTAATTGGGTACCCAAAGTTTACCAGGTCTGATATTAAGAATGCGGATATAAATCTGAAAATGACAGTTCCTGCCTTGGGGTGCCAATGAAGGAAACGGTTACTAGAACACAAACGGTAGGAAAAGGCACACTAGAATTTTATGCCCAAGGGCACAAGCACTGGAGAGAAGGCTTTCTACTCTTGGCTGCTGGGGGATATTCTGTATGGCAAATGTGTTGCTCTGATTGGTTAATAAATAAAACACTGATTGGCCAGTAGCCAGGCAGGAAGTATAGGCGGGACTAACAGAGAGGAGAATTGAGGGAAGAGGAAGGCAGGGAGATAGACTGCAGCTGCTGCCAGGACAAGGAAGATGTAAGGTACCAGTAAGCCATGAGCCACATGGAAAAGTATAGATTAATAGTAATGGGCTGAATATAAGAGTAAGAGCTAGACAATGATAGGCCTGAGCTAATGGCCAAGCAGTTTAAATAACATAAGCATCTGTATGTTTATTTTATAAATGGGCTACTGAACTGCTGGGGTTTGATGGGACCTGGAGAGAAAAACTCTCTACCTACACTTGGCTAGATGTGCCAAGAAGAAGCTGTGCATTGAGTAATGAGAAATACACTAAAGGTTAACTGGGACAAGAGACAACCAAACTCCCAAAAGAGGGTGATATTTTGTGGGCAGAGCAAAGGTTGGGAATTTGGAATATTAAGGGATGTGGTCAAGCTGCAAGGGAGTCTGAGAGGGGAGCAACTATGATTTATTGTCTACTTTGGGCAAAGTACAGTACTTGTATTTATATACAATATTTTGTATGATGGAAAGAATTTACCATGAGGAAGGAGATGTTCACAGAGGTTCCTACATTTGTCCCAGGTTTCATGGTTAACCAATGGTACTCTAGAGAAAACTGTTGGAGCTGAGGTTCAGAGTCAAATCTAACTCTAGAACCAGCACTTCTTTGGCTTCTGTGTTGTATTGCCTCTGACCCTAAAGGCATCCACTGCCTGCTTCACTCTGGACAATGATCTCAGGCTCTGGGGCATCACAGCCACACTGAGATTTCTGCTATGTGCATTGGCAGTTCAAATTTTCTGGAGGAAACAGACACAGAAAAATATGTTGGGGAAAGCCCTGGGAGGAGAAAAGAGGATGGAGAGAGGTGAAGACTTTGGGGCCTTATCCTGTAAATCTAGCTTTTTCCTGCCATCAGTGAACAGGCCAAGATCAGGGTATTTGTGGATTTCAAATGCTTTAGTTGGCTTCTTTTCGAGATAGCTCTGGGAAACTTTATGCTGACACAGGAATTTTGGCTGACCTTCAAGGTGACATATGCTTCTGTACTTTTTTTTTTTTTTTAAAGCTGGGCTACAATTTCATCTGTTATCTTTTAAGATGATTTCAGCTCCCAAAAATGCACACCAAGGCTGCAATATCCAGAATGTAGTGTGTCCTGTGTGTATATGTGATGTTGAGGGTGCCAAAGAGCTCACTTTGTTGGTAGGCAGCCTTGGGCATCTTGCCAGCACCTTCATTTAACCCCCTGCCCCCTCTTTAGCTGTCTAATCACTCAGACACCTTCCTGATAAATTTTCAGAGCTTAACTCAGATGCATTCTGGAGAATTTAAAATGAGAGAGATGGCGCTGCCTGAAGATTCTTCTGGAGGTCTCATACAAACTGAATGGAGCTATAATTCCATGCACTGGGAATTTTATTAGTTCCACATTATCAATGAGTATTGAAGGAATGATTTAGGAGATTTCAGAGTGCGCTCATGATTATTTAAGGTATCGGTTATTTTCCCTTTTGATGTCCTTTGAGTGTTTTTATGTTAGAGCTCTGCTTCTCTCTAGGGAGTCAGGGTTTTGCTAAAACTGTTGTCTACAAATATGAACTCACCTAAAAACATCTTAGCTCAGGAGGAGAAAGAGAGCAAGAATCAAGTGTTTGCTAAGATCCCAGGGCCACCAGAGCCAGTGTGTAGAGCCATTCACATATTATCTCACTCAGCCATCACACCGCCATCAAAGGGTGGGTGCTGCTGTCCCCCTCTCACAGATGGGGAAACTGAGACTCACATGAGATTACAGGACTTGCTACCGTCTTCCGTCAATGCTGTAATTCAAACACAGATTTTTTTTTTCTGATCCCCAAACACTGATGTAATGTGTCCAGGGAATGTTTGGATATCAGTGAGACACTTCAAGACCAATAAACGTTCGTTACTAAGCTACCACCCATGTCTGGTCTTGGATTGAGGTCTGTCCTCCTCTTTGGTTAAGGTGTCACTGAACATGCACGTGACACCTTACTTTAAATCAAAGCTACAATAAAATATCTTGATTTGGGGATCTTAAGCCACTGTGTGCATGATTGGACTCATCCCTAAGTTTTAGATAATTTAGCCAGAAGTTCCTATTTTTTTGTAAACATTTTTGAGGTTTTTGTCACTCATTTTTAAGGTTTTTATACTTATTTATTTAATATTTATGAGCGTTTCGCCTGCATGTTATCTATGTGTACCACTTACGTGCCCAGTGTCCTCAGAGGTGAGCAGAGGGCAGTGGATACCCTAGAACTGGAGTTAATGGATGTTGTGATGCCCTATATGAGTAGTGGGAATTGAACCCTGGTCCTCTGCAAGAGCACCAAGTGCTCCAAACTGCTGAGACATTTCTCCATTCATTGTCATAGGCTGATAAAGATGAGGAAATTAAAACAATCCCATTTTGAATCACCTTTGAATGTGCTTATAATCTAAAACAATCAGAATTACATATTAAAAAAATTTTTTTTTGAGACAGGGTCTCTCTATATTGCCCTGGCTGGTCTGGAACTCATTATGTAGAGCAGGCTGGCCTCAAACTCACAGAGATCCTCCTGCCTCTGCTTCCTGAGTGCTGGGTTTAAAGGGTGCACCACCATGCCAGCAAATCTTTAAACATTTTTTTAAATTTTATCTTTAACTGTGTATATTTGTATGTGTCTGTATAGGGGTTTGTGTGCATGAATGCGGTACCCATGGCGGCCAAAAGAAGGTGTCGGATCCACTGGAGCTGGCATTAAAGGTGGTTGTGAAAATGCCCAACATAACGTGCTGAGCACTAAACTCTGGAAGATCAGTAAGCGCTCCTAACCGCAGAGCCGTCTCTCCAGCCCCACGTATTAAAAACAAAACAAAAAACCAAAAAACCCTAAGTGATCTATTTTTAAGAAGGCAATGCCATAGTTAGGAAAAATAGAGACTGAGATCCTCAGGCCGAGATTGCAGTGACCCCGGAGTCTGGACAGGACACCCAGCTCCTCTCCGGATACCTGCATGGCCGAATTCCTTCCTGACTCAGACCCGACATCCTCACTTCTAAACATGAATTACACCCTTCTCTCTGTTGGCGGTGATGCTAAGAGGGCTAAATAAGGTGAAAGTACTTCACGAAGTGAAGGTTTTTTTATTCGCCCACGGAATTTCGAGAAATAGGTGATAGGGGTTCCATAGTCATTCCTGCATCCCACAAACACGTTTTTCTTCTCTGCCGAGGCTGCCGCTTCACCCCAATTCTTTAGGATTTGCGTGTCTCCTTTTTACAGACAATGTCAGTTCCGTCTGTGATGATTCCAGTGAAGGAATTACCCTGGCCTCCCACACGCTGTGAAAAGTTAGAATAACCCCACCAGTGTAATTATGATTTACGCACCTGGAATTTTATTGCCTTAATACTAATTGCTAACATTAATTGGGCATCACCCGTGTGCCAGGTGCTTTGTGTACATTATCTCTCATTTAAACGTCACTCGGTGAAGTTAAAAACTGCCACCAGCCTCATTTACAAACCAGCAAACTGAAACTCAGGGAACTCCAGGGAGCCGCTCCATGATAGACATTAGAAAATGGTGGAGGTGTCACGAGAAGATGGCATGGATGTCCTTGCTGCCCAGACAGCGTAATAACGCCCCAGAACCCCAAGATAGGATGTCTCATGACACTGTAGACAGGAGAACAAGCGTTTTTGGTCCATGTATCTGTTCCATGCCGGACAGAACTCACCTCTCAGGAGCCCTTTGTGTCCTTGCTTATAAAATGAGCCAAATGGACCAGAGAATGTCTACAGGCTGTAGATGGAGAACTGTCTTCCAGGATCGCCAGCCACGGAGTAGAGAGAGGGTCTACCTAGCTGAAGAGCTCTTGGCCTTCACCCTCCTGCTTTTTAGCTGCACAACCTCATCAATAGCTACAGTGGACCCCTAATGTCTGGGTGATCCCCGGGAGCTTTTCAACCCCCATACCCACCAATGTAAGCTGCCCCGTCTGTCACCATGTACTTGTTGCGGTTTAATTTGGGAAAGGTCTGGTTCCTTTGTTCTTTTGTTGCACAAGCATTCTCTCTTTCCAGATCAAAAAATTTCTGTAAGACAAAAAGCCAAAAGAAGAAGAAGAAGAATAAAAAAAAAACGATAAGAAAGCAAAGCCGGTCAGTTGAGAGTGTTTTGGGTCTTGTTCACAAGCACAAAGGAGTTTATTATCCAAATATCAACAATAGACCTCATATTGGGTTATTAAAATGACACCCTTGTTACTTTGTATAGAGGAAGCTATTTTTACTCTCCATCCATATAGGCAACAACAAAGAAAATTAGCATGCTCAACTAGCTCTATAATTAACTCTGCAAAGCTAACAAATGAACACAAAATTCATTCTCTGAGCAGGGTGAGGACTAGGAGGTTGTTTAATTCTCACTGTCTTATTCAGCAGGGCACACTGGCACTGGAAGCAGCCTCTGGGCGCTCTGTGTCATGCATGCCAACAACCTGAATGAATATTCTTACCCGGTGCATACATTATGTCAATGACTAGCCGATTCATCTGAGAATCTGCAAAGGTCAAAAGAGATTTTGCCGCAAGAACAAATGGTTTCCATTGGAACACCTAAGTTCACAGGCTTTTTCAATGGGCAACTAAAAAAAAAATCACAAATTCATACTATGGAATTCTAATATCTGCGTGACTCCAAAATAATAATAATAATAATAATAATAATAATAATAATAATAATAAATAGCATTCTACTTCACCCAAGACCCAAAATAGAGGAGCTTGGGGAATGAGGCCTGGTTGCAGGGAAGGCAGGCCTTAGAAATTTGGCAAGTGTTGGATCAAGTGCCCATTGTGAATGAGCCCACAGGACTCTGAAAGCTGCACTTAGAGGAGACACACACTGAAGTCCAGGGTCTCAGGTCTCCACTGCAGTGGAGAACATGGATTCTAAAAGGTCTTCCCGCTCTAGCCTTTGTGTGCTGGAAGGGAAGAGAGGCAGAGGGCAGATGTGGAAGATGAGACTTTGTGTGCAATTTTAAGATTCTGCTTGTTCTAATTTGGTTTGGGAAAATACTGAGAGTTGGTCTAGCCTTGTGCTTCATGCTGGGGGAGGGGTAGCCTGGTGATCACTAAGGGTCCATCTAGATTTTCCAAAAACTCTATTCTGAGCTTCATGTGGGAAACTTGTGAGACAGCAGAAAACAGATCAGAGTCTCTGACATTATTAGAGGTCCTAATGTGCTGGGAGAGAAGCAAAGAGATAAAAAAGAACTGGGTAATTTATTAAACAAAATAATTCAAGTTAGCTGTGAAAATATTTTTTTAGATTATAATTTAAAAAATTATGCATATGTATGTATGTTGAAGTGTGGGTATGTGCATGTAAATGCAGGTGTCCACAGAGGCCAGAGATGTTGAATTCCCTAGAGCTGGAGGTATAGATAGCTGTAAGCCACCTGAATCACCTGATGTGGATGTTGGGAACTGAACTCTGGTCCTTTGCAAGAGCAGTGCATGTTCTTATCTGCTGAGCCATCTCTGCAGCCCTAAACTGACAATCTTGAAAGCAACAGTCTCTCTCTGATGTCCTCAATGATACCAAGCTACATCTGGGCAGGGGATGAGAGCATCTACTTAGAGACAGAGCATCCTGCCTGGTCCCAAACCATCTATCTGCCTTGTCAGAGCTCTGTGCCTCCTGAAGACACACTGTATGCAAAGTTTCTATACCCTACTTTTCTTGTAAGAGCTCCCTGGCCATCTGTGTCCTAGATGATAGGGCCATGTTTCCTTCCCACCCATGCTTGTCTTGACATTTAAAAATACATGGCCCCTGTTTTATAAAATGGCCAGCAGTGAGCTATTAATGTATGGCTTATTCAACATTCATGACCATCTGTGTCCAAAATGGTGAAGCTGATGGGGTTCTGCAGAGGCTACTATGGTGGATTCCTCTTTCTTTGTAGGATTTCAAATGCAAGAGCCTTAGATGCAAACATGCTGTGGGGTCAGGAAGCAACATGGTGGGGAAGACCCCTGACTTTGGATGAAGGGAGATCAAGAGTGGCTGTGGGAGTCAATGTATCATACTGTGTGCTCCAGCTCCTAGAAACCTCATAAACTTGACAGAAGATCCTCTGATTTCACTCACTGACCTCCAGGATGCATGGTGCTCACTGAGGATACCAAATCATAGATGCCAACAAAGAAAAATCTGGACAATGCTTGATCCATAGGAGGGTATCCAACTCTGGTACTGTAAACCCAGGCAAAGGCCCTATTGGGAGAGCATTGCCTTTGTTTTGCTTAATGAGCATGCTGTGTCATTCAAATTATCTTCTAAATAGCTATGTTTACACACATAGACTAGTGTTGCTATCAGCTTTGGTCTATGAAGCATCTTTCTGCAGTGGTCAGTAGTTAATACAGAGATTCATAATTGGCTAGAGCATTGAGGAGAAATGACTACTGAATGCTCAGCCATAGATGGAGCATCTATACTCCAAGGCACACAGACCATCAGAAAGAATGTAAGAACTGGGAGAAGGAGCAAGGAGAGGTGGGAAACCTTCACTTCTTGGTAGGGCATAGCTGTTGCACCTTCAAATTTAAAATAAGCTGTGATATCCTGAACTAAATTTCCATAAGACTGGGTCCATCAACACTCTGTCATGGAAGCAGGGGGTGGGGAGCATGGGGTTCCGCCCTTCCCTGGTGATTTATAACAGTTTGTGGTTGATGGGGAAGGGAGAGGCATTTTCTTCAGGTGTGTGGCTACTCATGCCAGGTCTATGCTCCTGTAAACAATCCCTCTGTAAATAGCCACAAGGAAACTCACTGGGGAGAAAAAAAAAAAAGACTTGGGTATCGCTCTGGGTTCTCTTTGCTCTCCTCACTGGTGATATAGCCTATCACTGCGTTTCCCAGCTCCCCACTTTTTTTTTACTTCCTTCATTTGTGTATACTAGTTTAGCACATATTTTGAATACTATCTTTGTGTCAGTCATTAGGAATAGTGACTAGACATCTGGTTTCTGTGTCATTTGACTTCCCCTGATGCTGTCCCTGAGCTGAAACCACTCCAGCATCCTCTTCTCTACGAAGAGGCATCATGTGCAGCTTGACTGGTCTCTTGGCTCCCCGTATCAACCTCTGCTTTCCCTCCCAGTATCTGATTTCAAATCCCAGTTAGAATCCTTACCCTGTCTTGGATATTTCATACACTTTCAAACCTGGCCTATGAGACAGATGATCGGTAATAACCACAAACCTGTTTTCATATTTCCAATAATTACAATGATATGCAAACTCATAGACATGGGGGTGTCTGCTTCAGTTTTAAAAATGAAAGTTAAGTACAGAGTTGTACAGAGATAGAGACAGAAATTCTGGGGTCCCTTATATGGGAAGAAAGGAAAACAGGTAATGGTGCTGAGACTATTGGACCAGGATAATCCTCAAACCTATTTCTTCTGTCCCAGTGAAACACAGCTACCCTTCTGAACACACTCATAAGCCTCCCTTGTCTTCTGGTGTCACCCTGCAGGTGATGTCTGTAATGGGACGAAAGCTGAGAGGATGCCACCACCTGTAGGTCTAACCATCAAATCTCCCACTCCTCGCTGTTTGTCTCTGGGATATCGAGGGTCAGGGATAAGCTGGAAGTTGTGATTCAAGATGGATACTTCAGGGACCCTGCCATCATGTGTCAACAGACACCTCAGGAAGCACAGGGCCTGACCTAGAGTGGAGTCTCAGCACACAGCTGTTGAATGCACAGGGGCTTGGTTTGAAAACTGAGGCCAAAAGGATTAGTAGTCATCAGTCAGCTGAAGGTGAGGAAGAATGCTGTAGGCTGAGGAAATAGCACCCACAAAGGTCCTGAGGGGAGGAGGCAAGGAAAGTCAAAGGGGAGCCTGAGAGTTAAGTTAGCACATTTTGTGGGTATGGTGGTTTGAACGGAAAATGTCTCCCATAGGCTCATGTGATTGAACACTTAGTCTAGTGGGTGGTGATATTTTTGGGAGGAGGTAGGACCTACCTGAAGAAGTAGGTCTATGGGCCAGGGTGGGACTTACGGGTTATATACTGTCCCTAATAACAGCCCAAGGTCTGTCCTTCCTGACAGGCCAAGATGTAACAGATCAAACCGTCAACTCATGCCAGCAAGGCACAAGTCCCAGTCACAGTGAAACTGTGGACTCAAATCAATCCTGCCTCCCTTCCATCACTTCCTGTCAGATATTTCATCACGATGATGAGAAAAGGGGGTTATTAGCAGCTCTCCACCTTGCCTTCCTCTGGATGTCCAGAGGTGGATGAGCACGTGACATAGAGATTGGAGCAAGCCCAGGGGGCTGGGCTGGTGGAATGGTGGGCAGGGTCAGCGTGTATTGATGGATGTTTTGACTCTTTGTCAATGTTACAAATAAGATTAGTAGGTGAATGAAGTGGTTCCAATAAAGTGTGTCCTTGAAGGGGCTGAGGAGATGGCTTGGAGGGTAAACTGCTCGTTGTGCACACATGAGAACCTGAGTTTGAATTCCGAGCATCCACATAAAGCTTGACAGGCAGCTGTCTATAAGATTAGTGATGGGGGTAGATGGAGACAGGTGGCCCCTGGAGCTTGGTGGCTAGCCAGTCTAGCCAAATCAGTGAGCTTCAGGTTTGGTGATAGACCCTGTCTAAAAAAAAAAAAAAAACAAACCAAAAAACAAAACAGGTAGAGAGCAACTGAGGAGGACATTTGATGCTGACCTCTGGCCTCTACATCCCCTCCCCCACGGTGTGTGTGGTGTGTGCCAACAGTTTTTGTAGACATGCAAAGGGAACAAGCCCTTTTTATTTAATAACACAGGCAATAAAACACTTACAACTTTCAAGCTGCAGTTGGCTATTTCAGTGCAAATAGCTTTAAGAGACGAAATGAAGTTAAATGTGAGGGGGTCAGTCTCCTTCCAGAAGCTAATGAGGAGCCGGACTTTAACGCTTCGTAACACCAAAGCTTCTCTTATTTTCCCATCCAAATCTGGCCAGTATGTCCTGCAGAGAACAAAGAAAGAAAACTAGTTGAGAAATACATTTTACTCAACAGCAGAACACGTTGTTGTTTCTTTGTGTGTTGCTTTATTCTGTAACATGTCAACCATCTTGTAGGATAGCTTGATGACACAGGCCTTTGGAGGTAGCCACCAAGAGGTGATGTATTTCTGGGACCTCCTAACAGAAGGTCTTTTTATACAAGGCCCATATATAGACCTGATAGAAGGTCTCAGGTCCATTCGGTGAAGCTATGCGGAGCCAGTGTGCAGATGGACTGACCACCCTGGGTTGTCCTCAGTTTACCTCCAGTGCTTTCCAGGTCTCACTGTGGTGTGAGCATCTACTTCTGGGCAGAATTAGCTATGAGTCTTGCACACTTCCTCCCAGATGTCACACCAGTCTATGTTCTTCGATGTCATCCCTCACTCTCCAATGAACTTCCACTCTGCTTATCTGAGCTGTCCACTGCTCTCATCTCCAGGCTGTCTTTAGCACCATCTCTCCGGCCCCAGCCACCCACAGCTCCTCTTCTTCCTTTCCCTGAGCTGGACACTGGGAATCCTCCATCAGGCCACAGTTTCCTCTGCCGTCTAAGCCTCTTCCCACGCCAATTCTTTCAGAAGACGCAGCTTCTCAGCCCTTGCCATGTGTTTCTATTGCCACGTGGTCCCTGGGCTGAAGGTGTGTATGCATGTGGCCTTCTGCTCCACCCATCCCCCATCACGTCGTTTCAGAGGCGTCAGGCCACGTTCTTGGGAACTGTGGCCTGACAGTGCTGTAACCATGGCATCTCCAGGAGGCTGCTCTCTGTCTGACCCTCTCTCTATCTGACCCTCCTGCCCTCGAAGCTCCCTTTTCTTAATCACATGAAGCCGGTCTTTTATTCCTGATGGGATCTATGATCCCTCAAATTCTGGCTCCTTTAGCTCCTCCCCTCTTTTGCCTGGATAACCCAATTCCGGTTATGACCACCTGCAGGCCACGTGTCCCTCTGTCTTCCTCTTGATCCTCGCGTGACCTAAATCCCGGGTGGTACTAGAATGCTCTGTCAATTTCTAGGGACTACCAGGAATGGTCACCTCAGCCTTGTACTCTAAATTGATCCCTTACCACAGTTATTTTCTCTGTCAAACTCACCTCTACAAACACTGCATGACTACCTAAAAACAGGTGTGGTCCTGTCACTCCTTCCATTAAAGCACCAAAGCCTCCCCAAATCATGAGACTCTCTGGTGAGCAGCCTCCCCGCACCCCCTTGCTCCCCATCCCTGCTGCCTCTCCAGTGTGGTTTCTCACTGCCTCATCTTGGCTCTGTGATCCAGCATTGAACCTGGTTGGCCTTTTTCTCCACCCGAAGTTTGCTCACACTGTCCCCTTTACCTGGAACAATCCCCTTTCCCACGCCCCACCATTTCTTGTCTACTTCATGAATGCTTTATGATGCAATTTATGTAAGACTTGCTCAATATGCTTCCTCTAATTCTGGCATGGCGTTGTGGGTGCCTCTCAGTGTACTGTTTTCTGTAAACCCCTTCAGTCCCATTCATACATCTTTGTTCTAATAATCTTCCCTGTGCCCCTCTGCCCACTTCAGACAGCATTCCAGGGACCACATGCTTTCACGCTGTAATCATAAATGCACATATCTCAACAGACAGTTGTTAAATGTATACATGAATGAAGGCTGTTATTATAGTAATTTCCCGTTATCCATGGGGATCTTCCAGAGACTCCCAGAGGAGGCTTGGAAAACTTCAGATACTACTGGACACTATATGTTCCCTGCTTGTTCTTCAATGTGCAGACTCAGCAAATAAGGTATTGGCAATAATAACTAATAAGGTAGAACAATTTTAGTAATATAATACACTAAAATAAAACTTATTTAAAACTCATAAATTGATTTTTTAAATAGTGTTTTATTTTCCTTGAGAATTTCATACAATATATTTTGATGATATTCATTCCCCTCCACAAATTGCTTTTATTTTCCCCGGAACTTTCCATTTGATATTTTTAGACTGTGGTTAAACTGCAGGAGGGGAGGATTACTGAACCTCGACATGTTCACTTGTCCTTCACACATGTACCTATTTCCTTCTGAAAGATGCATTTCACATGACTGAAGAGTCAAATCAGGAGCAACTCCAAATCGAGACCTAATCAGTGAATCCCGGAAAGAAAGAGCGTCTGTCGGCTCTGGCAGGAACAAGTGAAACTGGGCTTTCCATTTTTTAAATGTAATGTTAAAAATAATTTTTAGGTTAGCATCCAGGGTAATAAATAGGTTTCACCATGCCATCTTCATACCTATCTGCCATCGTGCCTTGCTCTCATTCGTTAGTTTTGGTGGTCACTGTTTGTTTGTAGCACAGGGGAATGAACCCAGAGCCTTGCAAATATTAGGCAAATGCTCTCTGTCTGAGCCGATCCCCACGGCGGTTCTGATTTTTTTTTTAATTGTAGGATTTATTGCACCATCATCACATTCTCTGCAACTTGAAAGGCAGGAATCCCAACCTTGTCTCTAGCTGATGATGTATGTTTAGATCATCTCTGTCTTGAGAGTTTACGACTTTTCTCCTTTCATTTAGGTAGTTGGCAGTGACGAGACTAACTTTTAAGCCTAAGATATTAATTCTACAAACACACTGAATTCACTTCAGAACCTCCCTATTTTTTAGGATTATGTAAATTCAAGACAAGTTTGATTTCTAAATAAAATACATTTGTATGATTGGGAAGAATGTAATTGTAATTGGAACGTTTGAGCTTTGTATTTTTCTTTGGTGCCCTTTTGTTTAGAAAGCTGAATGTATAGGCTTGAAATTTGATTTGTTCCTGTCCATGTCCTGTAGGTAGTCCCAGTAAGCTTATTTATTTGCTGAGCTGGGCTTGGTGGAAACTTTCTTTGGTCTGTTGACTCTTTCTATATTTGAGGTGAATAAATGTTTCTGGGTTGTTTTTTTTTTTTAGTTCACTTTTTAAGGTTAGCTCCCGAAACAATGAGTTTCAGCATGGCATCTTCACACACAATGCAAGAAGTATTTGAACAACAGCCAGAATGATAAATAACTAAGGTACGAGCTTTCGGATTGGTCTCTGGCTCTTTAAACATCTTTACATTTTTCCCTACTTGTAAGATTTTTGTTTCTTTGAGACAAGGTTTCACCCTATAGCCTAGCCTGGATTTAAATAATGTAGCCTTGGATGATCTTGAACTCCCTCCTGTCTCAGCCTCCCCAAATATGAGAATACAGGTGTGTACCACCACACACCACAGCCACTGCCCCCGGACTATGAAAGACCTCAGTTTTGCTCATGGGAGTCTATGGGACAGTTTTGTTAGTCTTGAGACATCATCATCCTAGAACCCCATGAACTTAGTCCCCCATCCTCCTTGGTAATGGGATAACCAAGCACAAGATGCTGTTTCTGGAGGAAAGCTGACATCTAAAATTTAGTCTAAAGCCAAATGAACAGGAGGCATAGGAACGATGGAGAAGTGTGTGGGAAAATCCATGAACATTCAAAAGATTCACAATGTCTTAAAGTAGCTCTGTCTTAATAACATGCCTCTTACAGCTCAAAATGTTTTCCCACTGTCGTGAAGCGACCCATTTCTGGCAGGTTTTTTTGCAATCTTACAGTCATTTGCATAAAGATGCTACATATTATGCATATGTGGGATTGGCAAGATGAAAAATTTTCAAGTAATACATGGCACACTTAATCGTTTAAGCTCACTAAATGGCTATTTTGAAATTATAATTTTCCCGGAATGATGAAGCGTCTTCATTTGCAGTCAGAAATGTGCATTTTGGAAAGTGTTTCCTGGTTAAACTAATTATTGAAAACACTGACAAGCACGGAAAGTTCTGTTTTTGCAGCAAGCAAGCGAAAGAGGGAATCCTGGGTGTGGTCCCACATTATGTGTGAGTATTCTCCTGAAAGCTTTGTCGTATGTTCTTCCCCTGAATCATTTCCAAGTTACTACGTGATCCAACTGGGGAACTGAGAAGTTATCCACTGTAAAGATAATCTTCTTCTCATATGGAAGAGTACACTGTCTGAGAACACGTATTTTAAATTCCCTTCTCCTTCACATTGAGGGCACAGAAGGAAATGCTTTTCTGTTTAGGTAATTTTCAAAGTGGAGTTTACCCAATCTTCTTTCTGAGATTGCTCTCATGCCTGTGGGATAAACTAGTGAAGTACTCCTGCAGAGTGAGACCCTGAGCCTTTAAATTGGACCCACTTGGAGAAGAAATGCATGATGGACAAATTATAGATGCACAACTATAGCATGACATGCACATCTTGGAGCCCAGAGGCCTGAGCACCCCCATAGTGCAGGTTGGAAAGTTCCTGACCTTTTTGTGCTCGTACTGGATATAGGCAGGTAGTCCGTGACAGCAATGTACACGTACTGCTTGGCATCATCAATCACACTGTAGATGGCATCAATGTCAAAGCTTCTGTTTTTAGGACAGAAGAGTTTGGGAGAATTCTGTGAAGATATAAAACCCGAGATGTTAGAGTAGAATTGTAGGCATCTGTGGATTTAAAAGTTTTTTTATTTGTGTTGGTAGGTCTTGGTTCATTGTTAATTACATGATATGTAAACAACAATGAACCAA